>JAQFYB010004388.1:0-16412 GCA_034694085.1 Pogonognathellus longicornis
CGTAGGCACTTTTACAAGAATCATCAGTATTTTTACTAAATAGTCCCGTGGGGGAGAAGCATACTCCTAGGTAAACAAATTGGTTTACAACCTCTACTACTTCGTTGTTGTACCTTATATCAAGGTCTTGTCTCAATTTACCTCCTTTTCTGAATACCATACATTTTGTTTTTAGTACATTTACTTTTAATTTCTTTTTATTACAGTATTTTAACAGTAAGTTTAGTTTTTTATTCAAGCTACTTTGGTTATACGCAAAAATTACTAAGTCATCTGCGTAGGTCAGAAGGTGGATACCCTCATCGTCACCCGTAGCAACTTTTTCCAAACAACTATTATTAAAATATTGCTCAATGTCATGTATGTACAAATTAAAAAGTAACGGAGAACATATTTCCCCTTGTAATACCCCCTGAGTAACTTTTATCGGCTGAGTCTTACCATCGGTCGTTCTAATTACCATGTTTGCATTATTATAGATATTATATAAGATTTTTAGAATTTTTGTGCTCACACCTAGACTTGCCAGAGTTTCCCATAAAAGATTATGGTTCACAGAATTGAATGCACGTTCAAAATCTACAAAAGCGGAGTATACTTGCTTATCTCTATATCTGATGTTGTAATTAATTATATTGCTAAGGGTGAAGATGTGGTCCTCACAGCCTCTGCCTTTCCGGAAACCCGCTTGGGATTCCGGTATAAGACCTTTAGCTTCCACCCAATTCGATAGTCGTATGTTAACAATAAAGGTAAACCATTTCAACATTGTGTTTAGTAAAGAGATTTCTCTGTAATTTCTAGGGTTTTTTACATCCCCCTTTTTGTATACAGTTACGACTTCTATTTCTGACCACTTGTTTGGAATATTTCCAGTATCTATGATTTTGTTGAATAGTTCAAGTATTTTTTCTTTAGCTGACAGAGGAAGATTTTTAAGGAATTCGTTTCTAATGCCATCGGAGCCTGGGCTTTTTTTGTTCTTTAGCTTATGACTTGCTTGAAATAGTTCCTCCATAGTTATTTCGGAGTCTAGTTCTGCATCAACAGAGGAAGGCATTTTAAATGTTACACAGGCCTCTTTTGGCATTATTTCGCGATAAAAATCTTCCCATTGTTGGCTGGTAATTTCACAGTTAATTATTCTTTTATGCTTAAAACTATTTACAAGCCCCCAAAATTCCTTTGAATTCTTAACATTTGCAAGTTTAGCTTTACATTGCTTGTCATATAACAACTTTTTGTTTGAATACAATTTTTTCAGCTCTTTTTTGAGTTTGTGGCAGTCATCGGATAATGTTTTAGAAAATACATTTTTACATTGTTTTCTTAGTTCTAATAATTCATATCTTAGTGTTCTACATTCATTGTCAAACCATGGCTTATCTTTAATTGCTACATGTTTACTTGTTACCATCTTCTTCATACTACATACAGCTGCAGCTGCTTTTACATTGTGAGCTATGTTTTCGTATATGTCATTCACCTCATCTGAAATAGTAAAATTGGTATCAAAATTGGTAATATATTCCTCCTGTTTATCCTCGTTCCAAATGAGTATTTCAGATTTGGTAATTTTTGAATTTTTGGCATTTAAAGAAGTACCATCATTTTTTAAAGTTACTTGACAAATATGATGATCTGACATACCTATATTAGTCAGTATTTCAAAATCCTCTATTTCCGAGGCTAAATTAAGGTTAGTACATATAATGTCATTCACACTTTTACCCTGGGCCGCTTCGAACGTGTAATATCCTGGTGTATCTGATTCTGTACGACCATTCAACACAATCATAGATAGGTTATCTAGACAATTAATTAGAGTTGTTCCTCTTGTGTCTACCTTCTCATCTCTAGACATTCTGTTTTGTGTAAGCTCAGTACATTCTGTAATTTCCCCATCGCAAAATCCCAGATTACCTATTCGGCAGTTAAAGTCTCCTCCAATGAGAATTTTTATTCCACTATGCTTATCTGTTATGTCGTTGATGACAGTTTCTAGCATATCTGAAATGTAGTGTAAATCTCTATTTTGGTTGAGGTACACACATCCTATACATAATCTAGAATTTGCGATTTTATCCTTACAGAGTATAAAGAGCCACATATCACATGAATCAACAATGTTGAGAATTTCATACCTTGATTTATTTGCCAAAATTGCCAGACCACCGCTTGCCCTGCCCATTTGCTTCTCTTTTGTTGCTTCCCGAATGACCGAGAGGTAATTCTGGAACGGAGGAGCTAAGATGAGCCTGCTTTCGGTGAGGTGGGTTTCTGATAGGCATATAATGTCATTATTAAGAAGTTGTATTTTATCGTGAACTGTTGAATTGCAAAAATTGTTAAAACCATTACAGTTCCAATAAGCTAATTTGTTCTTACGTACTAAAGTGCGGTTTAGGTGATTGTAGGGACTGGTTAGATTTGGGGTGTAAGGAGGAGTATTAGTTAGTTGTCAATTTGTAGATTTATTTCCTAATGGTGTCAATTGATCTTCAGTGTTCAAAATAAACCCAATTCCGTCTATATATAGCCTTAATCCTGAAACGTTAGCCCTCTTGCCGTCGGTTTTAGCTTTTTTCATGTAATCGATCAGTAATTTTCTTTTTCTTTCCCCTTCTTTAGACAGATCCTCCGAGATAAATACTTGATTTTGTCTGGACTTTTTTGAGTTGTAATCTTTGAGGTGCTTTGCACTTTTTAAAACGTTAATTTTATCGGAGATACTTCTTAGTGAAACTAGGATTCTTGACACTCCCGATTTGTGGGAGTTTATCACTGTTGCTGTTTGTACAGCTGTGTGTTGCATCCGCAAAGTATTTTTGAAAAACTCCTCCACTTCTGTCCTCGTGTTTTGCTGGCCTTGAGTCGTGTCCAGCCCACTAATAACCAGGTTTTTTCTCTTCTGTGAGGATTGAAATTTCTCGTTCTGTTCTAGAAGGTATTTTACTTGAGTTTCATGCTTGTTAAGTTGTGTTTGTATTTCAGAGGTCTGCTTTTCCAACTTACTTAACTGTTTTATTTGTGTATGTAGATAGTAAGTCTAGGGCTATTTCCATATCTGATTGTAGTATTTTTACTGGTCCCAATATACGATCCAGTGCGTCGTTCAAGGAGCGGTTTAGTGTGTCCACCGTAATCGCTCCGTTTTCATTTAAGGTTGATTGGATTGTCGGTGTTGGAATTTCGTTTCTGAGTTCTGTGGCCCTGTCTTGCCTTAGTCTTTTGCTTGATGGGCTATACAACTCTTCGTTGGAAGTAACAGGCTGTTTTCTGAACGAGGCTAATTTAGCTGCATATCTGATAGCGCTGCTCATTCTTTCTTCAGGATTTTCTGTTGTAGTAGCGTTATCTTCTATTTGCATATCTGAGACTGTGGTTGCGTTGGCCATGGTAGTTTCTTCTATAGATTGATTAGACCCAATTTTAACAAATGATTTCACAAAAACCGAAAATTACTTGAAATGCTGCACTGTCACTGAAAAACTGGGTACACTGGAGGAAGGAGTGCACTGCAAGGAAGATTTTGGTATGAATTTTGGAGAGGGAATAGCACTTTATCACTGTTAAAAAATTTAAAATATCAGACCCTACAAAAGTACACCACCTCACTGTCCCACAGACTCATCCGAACTACATGTCAGTGTACAGTATAGAGTTACAGTTAAGAAATTCTACAGAAGGATATGACTTGAACGAGCTACAAATATGAATGGATGTTTTCATGGGTTTCTGTACATTGTGAGTATTATATTAAGCACTTTGGACGAGGGCATTAGGTATTGAAACTGGATGCATTGACTAGAAAAATTACACAGAGAATGGCACGAGCCAAGCATACTCCCATGTTGAGCAGCTTGGGTTTCATGGTTCTCCTCGTTTGACATTCTGTCTCACTTGCATTGAATTTGTCTCTTGCTAGTTTAAGTACAGACATTGAACTGGATTGGGTTGTTCCCTCCAGCTGTTACTTCTGTTCATCTATTTACACATTGCATTCCACACGCCATAAGAACTCACTTCTGGGTTCGAGGGTCCAGAGGTCCCGACCGACTCAATGGCATTATATGACCCCTTCCAAAAGTCTAAACTTAGTCAACTTGGCCAAGAAGACAAATAAACTAACCTTGAATGGACTCTTTTACAGCAGTGCAACAAAGCCATACCGGTCTTGTTGATGTAAAAACTGGTCATTCGAACGACTGTAGCTAATTACTTATAGCTAAATACTTCCCTTTCCCAAAGAGCCATGAATTCCAACCAAAACACACATTCCCAATGTGTGCGCCTTTACACACTGCCTCCTGTATACCGTGTATACCAAACTACTTCCTTTAAATTAACTACAACATTCAATTTTCTAAAGCATTCAGCTAAACACTACACCTACTCTAGTGAGTCTGAATGGAGTTAGGAACAACTACCCAATATGAATAGGTGCTTACATATCACACAATATGAACAATGGATATACTATAATATTCTAAGGGCCATGTATTAGGAAACAAATAGGTAGAGGCATATAAAATATATTAGATATCTGAAAATAGATTTGCTTTAGCATAGAGTGAGACTAGCCGAACGGAGAATACAGCACAAAAAGCCCACGCCATTCCCATTTCGTATAATACGTTTGACGGGAAAATATGGCAAATGTCAGGCAGACATGACAGAGGCTTCCCTCGACTTCCCTTATAATTAGGTGTCGTAATGCTCAATGCAAGGCAATCATGTATGTAATATAACGTTGATAGGCAATCATCTTGGAGAAGTTGTACGAGTCAGACTCAAAGCTTACACCACTATGACTCAATGCAGTTTTCTGAAGCATTTGGCTCTTGCAAAGGAAGTGGAATTTTTGTTTGGTAGGTAGCTCCATACAGGAAAATGTTTTGGAACAGAAAGAGACTAAAGACGAGTGTGGTGTGGTGTGTTGGAGATATAGAACACATAATACAAGACACACATATATAGTAGGTATGTATAATATAGATTACTGAACAAAAAGCAGGGCTGGAGTCAGAAACGGGATGAAAACTAGTGTTTCTGCCTTGTAGGAGATTTGAGATTGAATTGGGGAAATGAGAAAGAGCAAAGAAGAAGCCAAGCGAGAGAAAGAAGCCGATGAGATTCTGCACAGTTTGTCTTGTGCTGCTGTAGTCGCCTTCTAAGTTTCGCCGGCTCTTATTGCTTTTACTGTTTGTACTCTGTGTTCTATTTCCCGACGCCTGCCTCGGTTGCCTTTTTACTTGTGAGTTGATGGTGGTCGTATTATTGGTGTTGGCTGTAGTGTTGATAGAATAAAATGCATTAAACATGGCTTGTGTCGTGTCGTGGTATTGCGTGAGTAAGATTTTCGCTCTTGCGATCTGAGAAAGAATTGTAAAAGTCCCACGGACGTTCTTATTAAGGCTTCCCGTATTCTTATTCACTATTCAAGCTATACATACGTATACATTCTTCTCCGAAAAACTACTGTGTGGTGGTATCAATAATATTTATGTTTGTACTTAGGCTCTACGGTCTTGTCTCTCTCACTCTCTCCACTTTTTATACCCACACACCACACTCTCTTATATATATCTTCATGTTACCATTAAGCGTCTGAATGTATCTATTCTATCCATTCTTATTGCGTACATAGTGCATACTACCACGTAGTTGTAGAGCTTCAATGTATTTGCAGAGTGAAGACTCGAGGAGAGTGAAAGATATCATCATTAGCGCTGCAGTCATGGAGAAAGTATCCACGGAAAAGCTGCATGGTAACCAACTGCATGTGAGAACCCACCCAACCAGCCAAAAAGAGCGAAGTACATATAAAAGAGTAGGACGGAGAGCTAAAGGAGTGGAAATTCATAATTGGCATCTTGCTTTGTGTTGCGTCTTCTGGAAGACAAGACAAGGGCAGGAGTCGTGCCTACTTCCAGGACTCCTCTCTGTGTGCTTCCTCTTGTTCTCCAACTATGGAATGCCCATAAGCTCTTTTCACTGCTCAATCTTATCTTCTTGAGCCCAAAATCTTTTCATGTGCTTTCCACTGAAAGGGAAATGGTTGGCGACACGATCGATGCCTTCTATGAATCTTGTACCTTTCACTTTGCCTGTCCTCCGCTTTTCTCCTGTCCGGCAGAAACATTGCCCTACACTCCAGGCTAAGCCTATAACCACACCACACGACCTTCATGTGTTTCGGATATTCAGGACAAGAGCGGAAAGTCACCAAACGCGGATATAATGTGAGTGCGGTAGAATAGACAGAGTGACCGGCCAAGTCAGATCAGAGTCAGGCCAACTTAGATTTACCAACTCAGTTTTAGCCACAGTCACATCTACAACGGCCACTATGTAAGTGCATGCCACATTTGCACCGTCGGCAACTACAAACCTTATACCCGTATTACATTCTGTGTGTACTTACTCAACTCATGCCACTTATATTACACTGTCTGTACACGTTCTCGCTTTGTGGCCTTTCTGTACGTAATGCACATGCATAAGAAAATAATAGGGACGTGGAATTATATTATACACACATGCGGCGGAGAGAAAACCGAACTGTCTACCGAACAGACCGCACACCATGCATCCGCAGAAGGGAGAATCTCAGACATCGGATACCAAAGCGTGCCAGGGACTGTTCTTCCGTATATATACAGTCCTGTATGGGACTAATACACATACTTCACGTATTTCCAACTTTGAATCGCTCCCAAGTGATATCAAATCCAAGGAAAAGGACAGACTCCTGTGAAATATTACCAGATTTAGCCACGGCACTACTATCCAATAATGATTAGTAATGGGGATTGGCCGAACCATCAACTCCCGCCTACTTCGTTCCTATAATTAATGATTTTCTTCCCCGCCCACACCAATTATTTATACCCACAGTGTTAACTAACAATTCAGCGTCACAATGATATTGAAATTCTATTCATAAAATCAGATAATCCTTAACTAAGTCTTGTTTAAACTAAAGCTATCCAGCTATCCACCTTTCTCAACTACAGCTTACTTAACAATAAACTATCTGTAATCATTCGTACCAATAATGCGAATATCTGTATAATATGTCTGCAACTTGCGCTTGATTTAATATAAGTACACTCAACCACTTAATTAGTGAGTACAATAATTATTCACTATTTATACTATTAAGTAAGTACGTCTATTACTTTGAACACCTACAACAAACCCTTTAAAAAATTTGAATGCAAAATACAGTTGACGGTGTGATCTGTTATAACTGTTTTAAATAAATGAATATATTTTAATAATTATTTTGAAGGCAAAGGCAAATATTTAGCCCAGAATTTTAATACCAACAAACACTTTTCGTTACAAACAAAAACAAGGCAAGCATGCATTATACTTTTATCTGCGACAAATACATAGACCGTCCTACACATGACGATGAAAGCGATTTTAATTCGTGCACAAGTATCCATGTATATATTACGCAGCTAATGCGAGAGTTAAATCAAGCACATGAAATGTGCTAGAACAAACGAATAGTAATACAAGTAGAAGTACCTTACAACAGACTTTTTATACAGCCATGTTGCATAAGGTACTTTAACACACTAGTTGTGTAGGTACTTAAGTTAATACCTTTGGTAAGTATTATGTATTTTTGATCTGACAGAGCTCATTTTTAATGAAGTTACTACTTACTAGGATGTAGGATTGGAGAACGTCAAAAGAATTCCATAAAAAGTATGCTTTGTGATTGGTATTAAAACTAGTGTGAGACTGGCACATGTAAATATAATGAGGATTGGCCTACTGCTTTGCTTTGACACAGAGAAAAGTGAAATTAAGAACTCTAACTAGCTCGACAGAAGGACAGCATCACATCAACAGTCTAATAAGCTGCAAAGGTGGCGGTCTCATAAAAACATTGACTAATACTGAATGACAAGTCTTAGTGCGACTGTCGAGAATTTAATGTTACTGTGTAGGAATCTATTCACATGTAATGTGTTGGGTAGCGGTTTTCAATAGTGAAATGTCTACACTATGCAGTCAGATAATAGGGAAAAGAGAAACTTTCTGCCTTTGTTTTATCACATTAATACTCGCGGCACTATTAGGGCCCATAACTTGCAAAGTGCCATAGACATGACAAGCCAAGTTGCTAAGTAGAAGGAAGGACTACTTATTTAAGCTGCTACGGTGCTACGAAATGGGAAAATAGAAAAGACAAAGATGTAGACGTGCAGAAATAAAGCTGAATGCTCGAATTTGCTCCTGTTTTAATTTAATTAGGACTAGTGCTTTCACTTTAATCTTTGGCTGGTTTCAACCGGCTGTTTTTGATAGTTGTCGCAGTGCATGGTAGAAAGAGAGTAGGTACTCAATGCCCTGTACATAGACACACAAGGACGTAATAACACAACGAGAAAGATTCACTTCCAGTCAGACTTTCAACAAGACTGATATTATTCCGTGCATAGGAGTAGAGTACCTACTCCACTCCACTCCATGTATTTCAGCTGATACCTACTTGTACTATTCCGGAGCTTCAAAGTCCTCGTCCTGAGTAAGTGAGGAAAACGTTAGCTGGAGTGTGGATAGGGCGAGAATGAGAATGGAGTCACAACGTACGGAACATTTTACTGATTGAAGAGAACCCCACCTGTTCACCACTTAAATTTTATGACCGACAAAGTGACTGTCGAGAGGAAAGAGAAGAGATGGAGAATCCAGGGCAGAGTTATTAGAAGTGTGCTTCCTGCCGTCATAGCAGGACACAAGACTCCTTAATACCCCTTTCTTCATTTCAAACACATTCTCATATGCCACAATTTATTACCTTACAATATAGCTATACACATACCTACCTAGCACACTTATACGACATAGGCATGTGTTAGTATGTATATACAAGGTAAATAGATAGTGTCTCCGGTTTGAACTCATTATTTCATCCCACACCTAAATATATAGCTATGTCTATGTATACAATTACAAGGTATATAGACTCCTTCTTTCAGTGAGACTCAACTCAGGTACCTACGGTATAAGTTAAGTAAATATTCTGCATACAGCATGTTGAATTGCAAAGACGTCTACGGATGTGTATGGACTGATGTATACACAAAACATGTGCACAAGTACACTTGAGTAATTTTAAACCAGTCTGGATAGATTAAAGTACATAATATTTTAAAAGAAAGTTGTGTAGGTAGGTACTAGTGTTGTATGCTAGGACGTATTATGTAATGTGTATTTTTGTGTTGGGTTTTGATGTTGGAGCTTAGAGCACAGCAAGTGTCTGCTAATGGTATAAAACTAGGTACGAATGTTTAGTAACCCTTCTTACGTTGTTTTGGGTTGAATTGGATATGATATATTGTAGATTTATTCATGCATGTGTAGGAATACGTCAAATAAGAGAAGGGCCGGAGAAGTCATGTGTATATGAAAAGGGAGCAGAGTGTAATATGGGAGTAGTTGGTGGTGCTGGTGGGATCCAACAGCATTGTCATTCGTCACTGTAAAAGTAATCCCATTTAGGACAGTCCTGAGGACCGGAGGAAATGGATGAGAGAAGCGGAAAGGCGCTCAAGACTACAGAATGCTGGAACTGGGACGACAGCGGAGGTTTTATACGTTGTGATGAAGAAGTGTCATGTCACACAGTTGGTGGTTAAGCATGTGTAACAAACGTACATAAAGCTGAGCAATGTTAGGGCAGCCACTGTGACTTGCCTTGACTCCATCTACGCCGTCTAGCTGAGTGAGCAACCGAATCGAAGTTAAGCCTACGTAACGATGCTCCATATACGTATCCCTTCTACACTACACACCACACATTCCATATAAACACTCTCTCTTATTATAAAACGTCCTGTTTTTCTATATTCTCTCTTGCTCCATCACAGCCCTACGAAAAGAAACTTTTCTATGGATTCTACGGCATTTTGTCTAGTATGAGAGTGTGTATGCGTTGAATACAATAGAGCTACATATATACATAATACATACACAAGTCATACAGATACTTCCTACTACGAGCATCACATTGCATCACATTTCATCATGTGATGTGTGTGTTTGGAACACAAGACGAGACCAAGAAACATGAGCAAAGTAAAGTAAAGGGTAGAACTGTGTGACTCTGTCTATGTATGTCTGTGTGTATGTGTGTAAGTATTCTATGCGCTATGTGACTCCAGCATGCACAGGCAAACTAAACTCGAGGCAATTCTTTCCATTCGTCGTTTCTTGTAGTTACGTTAAATCATCACTACTGTTGCTTTAGCTTTACTATAATTCAGAAGGAGAAGAGTGCAAACCAAAGAGAACTATACCGATACAAACCTCCAGAAACTAGTTGTATGTAGTAACTTTGCTCAGCTGCCTGGCTGCCCTGTCTCTGACCATCCAACAGAAACTTCCATCAGAGTAGATATACGCATGCATTACAGAAGCAATGTTTCTATACTACCTAGTACTGGAATAACCAGTATACACGTAAGCGTATCTACACAGAATTCAACTCACTCTGCGCTGCGTGCTATATCCATAAAATCCCACTCGACCACTCCACTCGTGCCCAAAACACCATGTCTTGTCTAGTCTTCTATTCTGCTGATATAACTCAGACGAAACAGGAAAGGACACAAAAAAGCCATCCAGCACCACCACCACCATGATGATGATGTGATGCAATGTATTGCGTCCCTCGCGTCTATATAAATATAACGAAACGAATTTGACCAGGCAGAGCAGAGTCAGAAGACCATGCAGCCAGTAGGACTCAGATCAGAGAACGAAAGAGAGAGAAAGAAAGAAAAAATTACGTAGTAATCTTCACGACCATCCCATAACCGACGGACTTGACTACTCTTTTCCGTTAGTGTCCTGCTCGTTTGATTTTCGGCGGCTTGTGGCGGCTTGGGAAGGAATATCAGTCGAGTTTCGTCCCGTCTTAAGTCTTTGTACGACGGTATTCACTGTTCAGTAGTTCTTCTGTCTATATCTCACCATTTACAATCATATAACATTGAATCGGATCCCATCCTTTCATTCCCATGGATGCCCAACAGCTCATCCAAACTAAACATCAGACATCCCATCAAATAAAGCTAAGTCAACTCAACTCAGTGGTCTGGTCTGTCGTTTCCCTTTAGATTTGCCTGGAGTCACTCCACTACGACTACCACTACTCTACTCCTATTACTACCTCTACTAGATTACACAGAGCGTACACTGGAAAAATAAGGGAAATGTCATTGCAAAGAGCAGTAGTCTTATAGCCTTTCTTTGGTGGATGACGATCAATGCAATGACATGGCATATCGTAGCATGAACCATGTAACTTAACTGAACATCCAGCAGTCAGTCTCACTTGTCTTGTCTCAGTTAGCAACGCAGTGTCTGGCTCTTACTTGGATGCAATGGTCTCTGATCTCGTGAATCTCTCTTCTGCTTATGGTTATGCAGCTAGCCAAGTTAACAGTGTGGAGCCTTTTGCTATCGGAAGTAAAGAGCTTTCGCCTATTAGACGAAATTGCCTCCTCCTGCTGCTCGTCTGCAGGATTCATGCGGTCCCATCATAAAACCGGCACGACGACGGCCGGGTCTGTAGTTCTACCAGCTCCACTTCCACCACCACACACATCCATCCAACACTACCAACACTTACACGTATAGAACATTCCCTTCCTTTTGCTTCTTCGTTATACTAATACTAATATTATACGAAACCTTAGCTTATGTTGGGTTACAAGACCCTTCCTCATATCTGAACTTTCGATGCAACCAACCGCTACTGATACTATGACTGTGGCATTAAATGTGATGTTACCTACAGCAAATACACTAATTCAATGAAACGCTACACTAACGCTATATTATAAGATGCTGATTTCCATACCACTCTTTTAGATCTAAACCATTCACTATGCATTATGTAAGTACGTAAGAAAGAATGTACATCAACTGATAACGAAAATAGTATCTATATAAATATACCTTTCATATTTGCCACAGCAATGCAACCCCGATGGGTTATCTCCAGGTTCGACCCATGAAAAGGATATCAGACATGTACTACGTAAATGTACTTTTATAGTAATAGTAGTAATGTAGTTAGTAGAGAAGTAGAGTTTGCTGACTAATGTACCAATAAGAATTCTTACGAATTTCTAGGATTTACTAGAAGAAGAGTATACAGATGGCTGGATAATTTGATCAAAATAATAATATTGAATTTCAACTAGTAGCCCTAGTATGTAGCTAAAGCACATAATATGGCTGTTTTGGAAACTCTGTCTGTTTCAAAACGAAAAATATATGATACATTAAATATACAAGGAACAAGACTACATACAAGACACGATGACGAGCCATTGAAACACAATACTGAGAATTTACAATGTATAGTAGAGTGAGTGTAGTAAATGAATTCAAACGAAAAGTAGCTATGTGGAATTGAAAGGGATGGATATATGTATCGAAGGCAAAGACAAGGAAAAGCAAAGTACATTGCGCTTATTTGATTCGACTCTTTTCGCATCCATATCATTCTGATTCCTAGCAACAACCTTATAGAACTTTGATTTGCTACGCCATTCAGACGACTATCACAATCAGTCTCAGTATCCAAGACTCAGGTTGGAAACTTTTGTCTTGACGAGATGGCAAGAAAATAGAGTCTCGACTCAAGTAACACAACACTAACACTCCATAAGATGAGATTACGGTACGGCAGACAGAAGAAGCAAGTGAGCAACACTATACTCCATACTTTACTTTGTGAACATGTGATCGCCATTCCAACTCATCCATAACGAAGGCATCATTCATGCCCTTTTGATTCTGACGGGCCCACACTATATACTTCACTCTACTGACCACTTTAACATCAACCGAATCTCCTATCATCAGATGTGACTTCAACAAAAGTATGTGAAGTTACGCTCCATGAATTCCGGCTGCGTTGTCTCGTCTTACCTGAATCATCCTTACCTGCGGCCTAGACGTCTCTTCGCAGTCCAAGGCATTCTTATTTTACGTCCAGTAAATAAGCACACACCATACACACACTATACACCCACCACCACCACCATCATCAAATTGGCGCAGTGTATCTGTATTGTCTGCTCCTCTGCTCTGTAGATATGAATGTGGTAATTGTATGTATAAAATACCATAATCACGACTTACAATCTTACCCACAGTTGCCCCACACGCCTCATCATTATATCATTCTCTGCACTCCAACTCACTAAACTACATACGAGGAAAAACTACACTCAGGTACATCAGAACATGCACTCTGTCTACCTGCATGCATGCATACTACATACGATAGCTCCCACCATAATTGTGGTTCCAACTTTCCATCATGCTGCTCTACCTATTTTCATGATTTTTATTTTGGCTTTTATTTGTACTCCTCACTAATATACTAATACTACCCTTTATGGAACTCCCTAATGTGTCAGTTATTTATTGTTTATTAATACAGTTATACTTGTTGTAGTTAGCATAATAAAGCTATAATGGTAACATATTGTAGCAGCTACTGTGTTTTGTCGTAGGTACCTACCTAAACACAACGTTATGTGCCCCGATATTTTCTGTTGAATACCACTGTTTACATACACATTGATTTAAAGCGTTTTAAACACAACGGGTGGTCGAACTGCCTTGAAAATATGGAATACATCATGGTCAGCCAAATGCTAGTGCATTGCTGGCACTACTGAGCTATGCTGCAATTGTGTTTGCAGATGGGTCTCACCCGCAAAGGCCCAGATGTTCACACAACTTACAAAACATTTTAATTTAATGCTTATGCACTTTAAATTAGTTTTCTACTAGTATTGAAAACAGATAATTCAGATAAATACAGTATACAGGAAGAAATAAAAGATTGAATAGTTTACTTTTTTCACTTTTATAAAGATAATATAAATGTGTACACGTACAAATTATTATGATCCGGTGTTTCTTATACCTTTCCGTAATTTAATTTTCCATTCAAAGGAGAAGTAGAAAGCAAAGGGTTGGAAAATAAACAAGCAAAAACTGACTATGTATTTTAAAAATTTATTAAATTTTATTGTAAAAGTATCTTGTCGCGACTATAGTGTAAGAAGATGTGTAGGTGTCTAGTTTCAGTTGAACAATTTCAAGTTTCAAGGCAAAATCTCTCAAGCTACCTATACTGAACATATTTTATACTCTCATCTCTTTTCAACTCCAACCTTTTCCTCCATCAATTTGTACAGAAACCAAATAATTTAATTTAAGTTTCGAATTTCGTAGAGGAAGAGGATGTTATTTTAAGACTGTTAAGATTGCAATACTATATAAACATAGATAATAAACGTTCAATTTAATTAGCTGTCTGTATGATCATTTTAATTGCATATCCGACTCAAAATTGATCTGTATGAGAAATTATTTTTGGACGAAGTACTTTTAGTCTTGTATTGTAATGGATGTATGAATAAAGGCATAAAGCAATAGCCAGTGTGACAAGTCAAAGAAGATGTAGCAACGTTCATGAAGTGGAATTGGGTTTAGAGACTTTATTTTGAGTGAATATGACATGGAAAGGAAGATGGAAGGAATGGATTGGTTTATTAGGAAGTCAAAATCGAAATAACCGGATGAATGTGCAATGTGCACCTCACTACAATATATGTAGAGCTATATAGATGTAATATTGTTTTATACTAAAGTTGCTCGTAGTATGTCCCCGACGGACGAAGACAAGAAGAGAGGATGAGAATTTGGGATTTGAGAGTGGGGAACTCACCGCATCTTTCCCTGTCAGGGCTAGACAATTTTCCTCGTCTGTGTGTAAGTTGTGCGGAACTTATTACAGTGTATAATATTGCTTTTGGGATAGGAATAGTTGGACTTGGCCACAAAAGAAAAGTAGTGAGGTTGGGCTTATGTTATTTTAGTTGTCTCTTCTAAACGCATTTGTATGTGTCCGTTCACTAAGCGAACTTGTGCAGAATAAGTAACGCACTTGAGAGGAGGAAAGGCAATCAGCTTATAAATTCTGCTTCTTGCCCGTACTTAAACATCACTTGAATTTGCTGAGTTGATTTGATAGCCAAGTGAATTTAGTTGAGAGTGGAAAGACTTGTGATATCGAAGATGGCACATTTTATATTCCCTAACACACTGTGCAGACACACTTTGTGTTTACACGTAACAACTTCAACTCTTTTTTCACTTTCGGCACGAGAATATAAGCAAGGCAAAGGAAGCATGCAAGCGTGATTCCATCTCATGCATTGTACATTTCACCCCTACGCAACTTCAAAAGCACACACGAACAAACTATACTGTGCTGTCATAAAAACACTCGTATTTTTTCCATTTCAACCTTACTTTATTTGCCCGGTGCGCTACAATATTTTATTCAGCTTACGTACTTCTGTACACCACGACCCTATGCTACTCCGCGCTACCAACCCATTGCTCTCACACACTCAGTTACACATCGACTGCCATAACAGTTACTTTACTCCCGACTGACCTTCAATTTAGAAAAAGAAACCTTTATAATTGATGCATCTCACAATTTTGATTTAATCTGGAACTAATATTATATAGCAATTAAGAAATCTTAGGTACTAAAGCAAAATTGGAACTGTTTGTCAATAAATGGGTCATTGTAAATGCAAAAAATTGAATGAAATTTCATAAGTGCATCCAACAAAGCAATTACTTAAAAACAAAAAATAGAATACTCCTTAACCTGTAACTAATAAAACATGAATCAAGGAAGGAGGTAGAAGACATTAGCAATAACGGATCTATCTGTTTTTTGTCACAAACCAATTTATCGATGTGACAGTATTTACGTAATAAAGGTCTAAATCAGACAATATTAAAAATAATAAAATAGGCAGTCTTTTCAGGGACATGCTTTTGAGTTACACACTGGATAGTTGTAAGTTGTAACAGTCCAGTTTGCACAAAATTTCAAATGTCTATATGTAACTCATAATGTGAACTGATTCATTCTGTTTTCACATGCACATTCATTGAAGAAAGTAAAACTTTATTCTTGCATTGTTATACCATGCTAAAATCTCCGATAGCTTTTCTAAGCTATGATAATGTCAAAGCTAGGACTAGTAGTGTTTCGCAGCTCTTTTGTTTAAGTACTTACTCTTTAACAAAGTAATTAATCAAACTATATTGTAAATTGATAGCTTCATTATGTCAAAAGTAAAACAACACTTCATACGAAAATAGCAATAATATAGTAATATCAGTCCCTGTTTGATATATGTTAGAAGCTACAGATACACTCAGAAAAAACTCAGAGTAAGGGAGTAATGATAAATGCTAAATCCTCGTAATGGTGGAAATAATTGAAATATTTACAACTTTCAAGAGTGAACTTTCCACTTCGTATA
>JAQFYB010004389.1:0-16411 GCA_034694085.1 Pogonognathellus longicornis
TGGCCGAAAACACATGTGTTTTAGGCACCTTCTCGTTTCAGGAGCCTCCAAAGCCGACTTATGCAACTCAGTAATTAATTTTGTTAACATTACGAAGTGTTGTGTGTGTATCTAGTAAAAGACAAAAGTTATATTGATAAATAGAAAAATATGAAATAATGACTGTTGACTGTAAAAAAAACTTACAGATCGACGACGAGATTTGGATGCCATTGTTAAGTTCTGCAGTCAAACACAGACACTTTTATTTAACGCTTTTAATTTTAACTGTCTAAAAAATCCTTCATAAAAATCCGAGATCTCAGCCGATCAAATCAAACCACAGAGACAGACAGGACAGAATAGGTAACAAACAATCAAAACAAAAACCATAAGTCTACTGACTGCACCACTTCCCGCTCCCGCGTTTTATTAATGTAAAAGTCAAAGCGTAGTGGTGGACTTGAGACTAGAATATAATAGGGGTTCTCATTATCTCGCTTCTGTAACGTCTATAATCGTCTATAAGTCTATTTCGTCTACAATTATGTAGACGATACACTGGCGTTACTAGGGATACCACCGAATTCCCATTGTAAAGTTGTCTGTATCGTCTCCAAACTAAAGACGCCCAAACCCTTCTTTTATTGTCTATTTCTTTATCCACTATAGCAACCGCTCGTACTAATTTGTAATTTACCGTCATAAAGTCAATAAAGACGCAGGAAGTATTTTGACCCACTCATTATTAAATCATCTGTATTGACTATATCCTATGTAGAGTATAAATATATAGGCGATATAGATATAATGAGAACCCCTAATATTTTTGTTTCTTGACCCGGACGGATATACGACATTGCACTCTACACTTTATTAAATAGCTTAGTTAGCCATAGCATGTAACTTGTATGTCACGAAACGAAAAAACTAAGATCAATATTCTTGTGCTAAAAGTCTATGAGCTTAAAATTAATTAAAACTGAAATGATTGATACCTCCCTAACGTATTTCAACCAAAAATGTCCATTAAAAGAGAATGATTTATGTGATGGGGATTAAAAATTTACTTATTTCATCAAACAATAAATATCCCAATTGCGTAGTTTTCAACATCGCAGTGATCGCAGTACTTATTAAATGCTTATGCTTGTACTTATTCAAGTTTTCATGAAATTTTTGAAGGGAATAATAATATTAAAATAGAATCATTTAGGAAAATAAGCAAATGGTAGATTAATTGTGTTAGATGAAATACAAATAATACAAAATACATAGGCATCAACTAAATAGGAGAAAAGTAAGAGGAAATAATTTCAGAAGGAATAATAAATAAATAAAAAATCTCAAAACTTTTCGAGCGATTTTGTTGCAATTGGTATTGATTTCGACCTAAATTTAAACAAATTTGACCAAAATTTACTAAATTTTTTCTCGATAAGCACCATTTTGTCGCAATTTCCATTAATTTTGACCTAAATTTTCGCAAACTTGAGCCATATTTGGTAAAAATTTGCGCGCGAAAAATTATAGCATATAAAAAATGTTTTCTCAAGCCCCCTCCAAATGTGTGGCCTGGATTCGCCCCTGTAGATACCTACTTAATTAGGAACAATATTATTAAGGATGTAAAAACCCATATTTTTAGATAGCAATACACTATTAAAAAATAGGTGTGAAAAATTGAAACTACCTAATTAATTTTCCTAATTAAATCCTACAACAGCTTGAGTCTAGTTAATGATGAAGGCGTACTGATTCACACCATTTCATACATGCAGAGCAGACTGCCTACAAATAATGAAAAGTTCATTTCGCCTCTTAATACCCCTGGCCCTGTAACTTAGGCATTTCAATTTATCTTTATGACTTAACCTGATTAGCGATAGTTAAATAAAGTGAATACGATGTAATAACAAAAATTATCAGTATATAACATGTACAGTCGGTGTAGGTAGTGTCAATAAAATAATAGAATTAATTGCACATTTCACTGAAATAATAACCAAGAATGGCATATTAGTACACGAGCTAAATTAATGTTTCAGCCATTTTTTACACCTACTACCTGCATTATTGCTGATTTAAATCCTGGCTTATAATAATGCATTTTGTAGAGCTACTTTAGATCATTAATTGTGATCGTATAAATACATACAACTAAAAGACATTGGAAAACTCATTTTGAGTTGTGACAAAATGGTGCTTATCGCGAAAAAATTTAGTAATTTTGGCCAAATTTGTTCAAATTTAGGTCGAAATCAATACAAATTGCAACAAAATCGCTTGAAAATTTTTGAGATTTTTTATTACTACTAATAGGCACTATTTATCATTTATAGTGTGGTATACACTTGAATTTGCACTAACTGGGGCTTACCAGCGCAAAGTATAAGCAAAATGTCATAAAATATTCTTTTTGTAGACATATAGCAAAATCATAGAAAATGGTGAGTTGACACTCAACGAGAACGAGACTGAACATTTAGAATATTGTGTTACACTTTATTCCACAGCCAATAAATGTTAAATTTTGAACTAAGAGGTTTTTGAACTACTTACTAATCAATACTAATTACTTACTGATACATAAATAATTCATATTATTGTTTTTAAAAGGACAAATTATTTAAGACTGCCTCTGGATAAGAATGTACCACCAAGAACGCACTCGCTTCACCAAACATGCAAAACTTTAATGCTAATAACCCTCTTACTACTTTATGCCAGGGATGAAATTTTCAAAATTTCCCCGGTAGCACGAGCCCCGCTCCCTTCGGGGGCGGGGCAAATTATTCGATTTCCCTAGGGAAGCCCCGCCCACAATCCGGATTTCCCTGGCTAAGCCCCGCCCCAATCCGGAATTTCCTGGGGAAGCTCCGCCCCAATCCGGATTTCCCTGGGGAAATCCCGCCCCCAGCGGGGGCGGGGCTAAATTTTCTAATTTCCCCGGTAGCAATACTACCGTGCTACCGAAAATTTTCTATCCCTGCTTTATGCGTCCTTCCTTTAATCGCTGCTACTGCTGAGCGAAGCTTTTAGCTCTGATGTCTGAAACATCTGAAATCTTCTCTCCGTATAATACAATGGGCGACGAAACCGTCGCCATGTTCGCATTGTCGATTATTTTAATGGGTTACAGATAATTAAAATTACTAGTGTAAGGCTTTTGACATATCCAATAAAATCAATTTACCAAAAATTAGGTGTCGCATACAAAAATTGATAAATTGTTCATGTTTCATATAATCACATTTTGCAGTGTATTTCCAGCTAGCCTCCCCCATAAGGAATTCCTGGGTACGGCCTTGAAAATGACCACAATTAAGGCAATGTAATTATTGAATATTCATTATTTTGTATTATGCTTATTGCAATGCAAATAATGCACCAATGGTACTTTTTAGCTTTTAATTAAAACTTTAAAGTAATGTAGCTATATCTAACGATTTATAGTATTTCGGTTGGTAATTATATTAGGATTGGAAACACATGTTATATAATTATTATTTTACATAATATTCTTTAATAAATTGCAGAAAATTACATAAGCAATAAATGTCGATGAAATCAGATTTTGATTTATTTGAATTCTGTGTAGGTATCTGAATTTTGAACAATTAGTAGTAAGCAATATTAATTTTAATTCTTTTTAAATGCAATAATTTATGAAACGCAAAATAATTCATATTTTGAAGATATTTCATTTCTCCAGTCCATATCCAGAAGCAGTCCAGCCCCACCCATTGTTGACTGAAGCTGCTTCCCAGCTATTACTTATCGGAATGGGATTAATAAGTACGGGTTTAACTTGAGGCCTTGCCCACCCATTATTTTGAATTGGTTGCACAATCACTGGTTTACTTTGGGGCCATCCCCAACCGTTCGTAGTGTCTACTCCAACAACCACTGGATGTGTAGCTTTACTTTGCCATCCCCACCCATTAATCACTGGGTTGATAATTAAAGGTTTCTTTTCCGCCCAGCCCCATCCTCCGACTGGAACTGTGTCAACTATCACCTGTGGCTTCAACCCCCACCCTTTGTGGGAAACGGCGTGAAAGTACTGAGAGCTGTGGGCATGTCCTTTGCTCCAACCCCACCCAGTGTTCTGTGGGTGATCAAAATTTTCAACTCCCCAACCAAATTTGAAACTTTTTAGTGGAATTTCTTTTTGCACCACTGCAACCGCTTGACCCGCATTACCCCATCCGCCTCCGTAGATTCCTGGATGGTTCCATCCTAACCCCAGAGAAACTCCCAAGTGTTCTGACTGTTGTCCCACCAATAATTCATCCCCACTCGATCCTGCACTTGTCTTAGCAGCATAAACACTGAACAACAGACACAAACCAGATATCTAAACAAATAAAATATTAACAAAACTTTACGATTATTTTCGCAACAAATTATCTTAAATACATACCACAATCTCTATTGTCATTATTGTGTGTTGCAAATAAAACGAAATTCTTACCAACTTGACCATTTTGAATGCAAATTGAACGTTGGTAATAGTAATAATATGTCACTTATGATTCTTCTTTTAGTTTCAAAAATTCGATATTGTAGTTAAAAGGTAGTCGGTCTTTTTATTTGAAAAATTTTTACATGTAAAAAATATAATTTGAGAGCTATTGGCATAAAACTGTTATAAGTGACAACTAAAAATACTCATTAAAATGACTGCTAATTAATATGAAAAATTATTACAAATGAATATTTTCCTCTATGCACAGACAGCTTCATTAATGTTACTAGTAGAATGCATTGATTACAATCCTTATATATATGATGCAAACTTGCTTGATGCAGAAAGAACTCTCCCGCAATAAAGAAAATGTGGATTATGCATTCAGTGTTAAAGCTGAAACTTTAACTGCAAGTAGTTTGTAATAGTTTATTGTATCATGATCTTTACAAATTAATATAATATGATGATGTTGAACTAATCCCATAACATTTAGATAATGAATCAGTACATAATGACTACTCCTACTTGTAAAACTAGACTTACAAGTTGCTCAAGGAAGACCATGGACAAGGTGTGCGTATAAGATAGGGAGGATGCTTTCAAGGGCAATTGTATAAAATACTGCTATGTATTTCACTTGCATCATAATAAATATTTAATTTTAATAGTATGTCTACTACTTGTAATATGAGTGCGACATAATTAAAACTATACACGATACTATCTTTGAGTAGTAAAATGAATGCTAAACGTAAATGTGGTTTAGTGCAATTTACTTAAATTCAGTAAACTAACAAAGTATAGGTATACAATTATTTATCATTTATAGGACTATAAATATATTGTACTTGTTCATGTGTAATAATATATTATAGATGAGTGCACACAGACAATAGAATGTATGCAGTTTACTTGCATTTCTATGCAAATTACTGTAGTGTTGACCAGTAAAAAAATAGATACAATATTAACGAAGCAACAATTATAATATTCGATAAACATGTTAGATGATCTTGATACCCCTGCAATATTATTATTATGTTCTTGATAATAAAAGTTGTACAAGATACGCTACGGACTTTCGAATTAATTAGGGAAGCAGTAAAATTGGGTGAAATGCACAAACCCTTGTATTTATTTACGGAATTAATTTTACAATTTAAATGCTAATTAGTAATAGTAGCAACAAGCAATACAAATGTACAACTTCAAGTATCTTACATTACAGTAGAAGAATTATCAACTGAAAATGAGTGTATTACAAAAGACGATGCCAATCAATGCATGATGGAAGCTATAAAAGATATGCGTGTACGATAATAATATTATTATGAATGAATTTAAGTAGTTAGGTACTTGTTATTATAGCCCTCAATCCGCTTCCGCCCGGAAATTGGAGCCCTTCCTATCGAATTCGAAGTGGTATATAAATGGAAATGTTTGGATATAAGAGAAATGTAATTATTTAATTATGTTTGTTGTAGTTGTAGGTGTATGTTGCATTTTGAGCAAAAAATTTAAATACCCAGTCTACTTTTTAAACTAATTCTTTTCAAATCAAAATGTCACGATTGAGAATTACAGACTCATTTGCAAGTTAAAATTTCAGAAAGGAAAACGAGGTTTCTAGGACCATATATTTTATTATTACTTCCCCGAGATATTCATAAATTTATTATTATATTAGTTCCACCATACTACACTCACTATCCATATAAAAGGTTAAAAATGAATTAATGAAGGTGCAACCAATCTCCTTTTTGTTTCAACATTGTTTAACATTTAACAGCTCTCTGATATACTACTAAACGTATAGTAAATTCCCTTGTCATAAATCAATTCTATAAATTAGTAATCTTAATTACTGAATCTCAAAAATTTGCCAGACACCTATGAATTATGCTCTAAATCTTTTGGTAGTGAATTAACTTTGAATTGTGTGTTGAGAATGAGGAATATTGACTACTCTGGAGTTAATGAGAAATAAAATGGCAAAAAATATAAGGTACAGGTTTGTTGAAACTTTATTATGGTACAAAAAGACATTATTATTTGTATTTCAAGGAATGATTTATTCTTCACATCTAACTTAATAGCTCACAACAGAAGCATACTCATAACTTTTTATTTTATTAAATCCAATATGCTGGTATTAATATTAGCACCTAGAATATTTTCCATTTATTTGCATTGTACGTATTACGTAAGATATACATTTAACTTGCGTTCTTCTTTAAGAAGCTTTCCGACAATTTTAAAAATTAATGCCTATGTATATTAAATAAAATTGAATTGGCATTTATAAGGAAGGCCAAGGAACCCTACTGTAATTATATGTAAATTAATAACCTTTATTTTATAAGTAGTACAGACTTCTTTTGCAAATTCCAAATGCACATAGAGGTGTACTTGAAGCATCTACTATATTATATGTATAGTAACTCACCCTTTTTGGTACCCATAAGAAAAAATAGAGCCCATATAAACCTTTAAAAAATGTTTCCATTATGTATTTCATCTATTTCTTTTAACTCGGTTGTACAACTTATAAAGACACATATATTTACAGATTTGCATCGATTTCCTAATTTTTACACGTATGACGTATATCTTAACGTTTATTAGCAGGATCGGATGCAACTTCGCATTTAATGTCTGTTGAGACATGAGATGAAACTGCAAAGCATAGAGGTAAAAAATAGTATGAGATATAGTAACAGTGACCACAGCCTTCACAGCACAGGTTGGATTCATTTCATTCAAGTTCTAAATATTCTACATGATGAATTTTTTACTTCTGAACCACCAATAAACTGGCATTACACCCAGACAGTAAAATACTTTCAACCACATCCCCTAACACATATCTTCGCTCTTGATCCGCTCCTCTGAAACTCAGATCTCTAGTGTTTACATTTGGAGCTCGTCCCGTGATAACCAAATCTTTGCACTGTAAATCCTTGAGCCAGATAATAGCGTCCGATATTGGCGTCATTGATTCCACTTGGGAAAAACTAACGTTTGCAAATCCATTTGCAGAAGCATTGTTTCCAAAATATTTATTCATGATTTCATCATCTTCTGATTCAGCCGCTATGAATTCTGGTGGTGCTGACACGATGGTAATGTCTTCACTGCCCAAACCAGACTCCACATCAAATTCTAAACGTTTAGGTGAAGTCTCAAAACTGGTATCTAGATTCATGTTTCGAAAACGCACAATTTTGATGTGAATTCCTTGTTGTCCCGCAATTCCGATTGTAACTTCTAGGGCTTTCCTATCATCAACTCCGCCAAAAAATGGCATACAGATTAAGTCCATTGTTTCTAAATTGGAAACGATTTCCAAGCCCCGATTGACAAGAACAAGAATACTGGCGTTAGAGGTGTTTTTTGAAAGAAGATCTTGAACAAAATTAGCGTGTTTAGGTGGGGTATTTATGGAAACTTTTCGTGTGACCTGACGTTCAAAGAAAAGCGGTTCATTTGATGTATGGACTTCTTCCATTAATGAACCGCAACCACTCCAAGAAACAACGATGAATTCTGAATTAACGTCTGTAGCCGTCGTAGTCAACGTTTCCGCAAATTTGCTCATTGTGACAACCTTGACAAGACCTCGAATATCCAAAGAGGTAATAATGTCCCCAAATGCCTGAATCATTTTCATCACTGGATCTTCCCTCAACGCATCTTCAGAAGTTTGCAACATGACCGTCGAATCACGTTCCGTGATTTCAATGAGTCTCATTGCGTAGACCACCAGTTTATTCTTCGCTTTTGCATTTTTGTCTGAAGCTTTGCCCTTACAGGGGAAATTGCCTTTTGGATTGATAATGGCCATAGTACTGTTGTTATCTGCATGATGATATTTTGACTCCAACAGATGTACAATACTTAAAATGGGGGACACTTGTTCCAGTTTGTTTAGTGCGACCAATATTTTGGGATCATTTATGGATGTTGGTTCGATTGACTTATTGTAAAACTTGGGCGGATAAATGCAGGACACAACGGGGACGGTGAGAAAAGTTGTAACAAGGGCCATGATGACCATAATTGCGAATGTTCTTTCAGATATGACTTTTGCATCGTAGCCCAAATTCAGTACAATTAGTTCTACCAAACCCTTGCAATTCATAAGCATTCCGACTGTAAATGACTCACGCCAACTCATTTTAGAAAGCCTGGCTGCAGCTGTACAACCAATAATTTTTCCAAAACAAGCAACGAAAATGACTAGGAGAACCATGGCCCAACTAATGGGGTCATTTAAAGACCCTATTTGAGTTTTTAAACCAGACAGTGCAAAATACAGGGGTAGAAATACAACGCTTACAATATCTTCGATCTTTTGTGTGATTTTGTATGCAAAACCACCTTCGTGAGGACACATGATTCCAGCTAAAAATCCGCCAAATATGGCGTGAATTCCAATGGCATCTGTAATGAATGCACTGATGAAAACAACACACAATGTTACAAACATCACGGCGTGGGTGGGCTCGTTACTGAAAGCTCCATTTCTTTTGAGTATCCAAATGTAGATTGGCCGAAATCCTACCAACACGAATATGGAATATCCAAGACCGAGGAGGAACACGTACAATGCTGTCAACATCGAACCCGCATTTATCAACGATATCACCAGTGCTAGAAGACACCATGATGTTGCATCATCCACAGCCTGTAAATTAGTAATTTCAGAAAAGTTTTATTTAAATATTCTGCATGCTGTACCGTAAAATCTCTATTAAACGCTTGTTCCCGACAAACGCCAGGTCTCGAATAAACGCCAGGGGTTAAATGAGATTTAGGTCACTAACAGCAGGGGTCAACTGAATTGTAGTCAATAAACGCTAGGGTCAACTGAATTTGTGCAAAATAAACGTTTAATCGAGATTTGACGGTATGTGTCAATTATTATTACATACCTACAGGGCTACAGACGTATATGAAAATCACAGAAAAACTTACTGCGGCAGAAATAGTTATGCGTCCAACTTCCGTCTTGAGTAAACTGAGTTCCGTCAAAATTCTTGCAAGTACCGGAAATGCTGTGATGGCCATTGCTACTCCCAGAAAAAGACAATATTTCAAAAAATCCACGTGATTATCTTTTGATTCTATTAGAGTGTGAAGTGCGTAGGAAACTCCAATTCCAACTCCGAAAGGAAGAGCCATTCCAGCCAGAGAAATGGTCAAACTTCTCTTCATGCTCTTCTTCAACATTTTCGGATCCAATTCCAATCCAACCATGAATAAAAATAAAACTAGTCCGAAATTAGACATAAGGTTGAGAAACGGCAAAGAAGGTTTCGGGAAAATTGTTTCTGTGTAGTGTGGAATGTGTCCCAAAACAGTAGGACCCAATATGATTCCAGAAATAATTTCAGCGATCACATTTGGTTGGCGAACCGGAGATAGCAAAAATTTGACGAGTCTGGACATGGACAGAATAATGACGAGTTGAATGCTAAATGTTGAGAGAGGGAGAGCTGCGTTGAATGCAAAAGGATTCCTTCCGGACAGAAATCCGCCTTCAACAATTGTTGTGTGCTCCGTTGTATTGTTGAAAGCCTCATGGCCGGCCATTTTGTCTTTTTAATGTTGTACCACTTTACTCCTACAATTCAGATACCGTATCCAATATTAGATATGTAAAGAAAAATTAATTGCTATTAAAATGACGTATATCAGGAAGTTTCTTATTAAACAATGTATTTTCATCAATGCGTTTCATCAAAGTTTTAGAAGCGTTTTACACACGTGTTGCTATTAGGAGAATTCCCTAATTCTTCCGGGAGCTGCTGATACACTGCCGGTTCTAAGCCTAAAAATGTGCAAATTACCTAATTAATTAATGTAATTTTTTTCAGATTCGTCGATAAAAAAATTGCAATAATTTATTATTAGCAAGCAACTATTGAATATCCGTGTCTGTGAATGAAGTCCTTTGTCAATATTATGGCCATAAATATTATTATTACACTATGCAAGACACGCGACACTTTCTCTTTAAATAAACAGAAATGTGTTATTTAATGAATCTGACGGAACACACCGTAAATCGCGTATCAACTAGAAAAATGACTTACATGTGGATGAACACTGTCTGGTGAACAATCGGCCTCGGTCAATAAGACAAATGATTCCTTGTAACAGAAACAACCAGAAAAGTCTTTTTTGAAATGGATACTCTATAACTCCACAAATTACAAATTCAATTAGGAATATCTCAAAGTGGACAACTTTCAGAAAACAAACACTGATTACTACTAACCAACCTTACATACACTTTGTCTTTGAAAAACAAATTAAAGCACTCATTAAATATTCATAAATAACTACCTAGGTAAGATTACCCTGTCCTTGTAGAGTTGCTATTCTCGTGATGTATTACTCATACCATGTGTTCCATAGTTAATGCACTAATTGTTTGTGTTTGTCTTCAAATAACAACTTAATCTCTCAATGATAATAATTAACTCAAAAACGATACATATAATATGGTACATTTAATAGTGTAGGCTTTAAGTGAATAACAAGTCTATTTCTTGAAGGATTTACTCGGAATGTTAGAAAATACTACACTATTATTACATCTAGTTATAACTACACACGCTATTGCTTGGTGAAATGAAAAAGTAGCTTTACTGATGCAAGCCTCTTATGTATTAGTTCTTCAAATTATTTATTAGTATTATCGTTACGGTTAACTATAGAATTCTTTGAATTCTCGGATCAAATGTGTATCTTCGTTCGTATCTTATTTTCGGACTTATGATAATAATAACAATATAAGAATAAAATATACGGACCACACCCCAAAGGTATAATGCCAAGGTACAAGGTAGTTAGTATTTATTAGAATACGCATAAGGTGTTACACACAAAGCTAAATGCGGAAAGGAAATACCACTATCTACTAGATATAATATAATATATATGAACAACGTATCTTAAATAGATTTGAAGGGTCCAATTCTTTCCTTCTCAAGTTTTGTGGGATTCCCACTTTCGTTTGAGGTTATATACATTATAAACAAAAGTACACATCAGACATACATACAATAATTCAAATGCTGCATTTTAGATATTTTCGGATTATATTAAAGATACTTGCTATTGAAGAGCCTACTCATAGAAATTAATTGTATCCTTCCTAAATTATCTTATAAGTATTGAAATGTTATATCAGTGTTATTAAACCTACCCACCAACTGCAACTCAACGTTTCACCCTTCTTATACTGTACGGCATTACTATTTGTAATAGTTTTTATTTTTGTATGCTCCTATAATATGGAAGGATGATTCTTAATTACAAAAACTATGATAAGGATTGAATTGACATCATAAGTACTAATTATAATCGGCAGGGGCGTATACAGGTCACACATTTGGGAGGAGGGCTTTAGCAAACCTGGGTTATATATGTATACGTGAGTTTTTCGCCATGGGCTCGAATAAATAATTTAGAAAATTTGGGACAAAATTCAGTATAAAATGAATCGAATTTACGTATAGCGCAATTCTTTTAGCAAATTTATGTCAAAATCAATGGAGACAGCATAAACGAAAAGTTTTGCAAATTATTGCTGTTTTAAGCCATATTTTTTAATTTTGGGAGAAATTTGATTTTATCTATTGATAAGTGAAAAAATTGGGGGTCTTCAACCCCTAAGCGCCCCTCCCCCTAAATGCGCCACTGATAATCGGTAATTTTTCGGAATGTTCGAGTATATATATACTTACTAAAGTGTTTATATTTATTTTAGTTTTATTGGATTTCAGGTTGGGTTAGAAAATCGGAATTATTGATTTGTTTTTGATTCAGGTTTACAATACTCGTCCTTAACTTTTCATCCATCCTCATTTGTTTCTTACCAATACCCATAAGACAATAATATCAAATTAAATATTGTACAACACATTTCTGAATTCACATCACAAGCTACGAAATATACAAATAATAAATTACGTTTGCCTATAAGTATCCCTGTCACTATACGGTGCATCTCTATCTATCTTTATTTTATGACCTTACAATCCAGTATGATTATCGATAGTCAAAGTCAAATAGGGCGAATAGGATGTAATACACAAATTATCAACACACATTATACTACTATATAGGTATAGGTAGTGTCAATAATAAAATAATAAAACTATATATATTGTTTAATACACTTTTTTTCATTAAAATAATTACCAAGAGTGGTATATGACTACGACATCTAAATAAAACTTTGAGTTGTGGTCAGTTATTTCAATTTTACACTTACATGGTCTACGACGGTACATAATACTTAATACACCTTACACCTTAGCATGATAAAGACAACAGTATTTATACTTATTGAATTGAGCAGAAAGACATGGCTGTCTCTAGAATTTCATTTCGAGATGGTCAAAATCCCATATGAATGGGTGAAAAATCATTTATAAATTTATAAGCACAATTCATTGTTTATTATTGTTTTTGAAAAGAAAAATAGTTTAATCCTTTTTATAGACCCATTTATCCAATATTATTTCAAAAATTGTCTTCCAGAAATTATTTGACAATAAAAGATCTGTTTATATTTTTCTTTCATAATAAAGTGGTGTTACACTTACTGGACACCGTGTATTCATATTAAACTATTTGTAATTAAATTAGGCATTTTCCATTTTGTTGGTAAGCAAGATTTAATTGTGTTGTCCAACCCGATTTAATTTATCAGAAGCGGACTTGGCCGAGCGGTCTAAGGCGTCTGACTTGAAATCATATTCCCTCTGGGAGCGTAGGTTCGAATCCTGCAGTCCGCGATATATTTTGCAATTTTGATGCCAAAAGATGTTCAAACTCGTTTTCAGAACAAATCATTTTGTTTTGTTACATTTACTTCATAGTGAGAAGGGACAATTATTACTAAATTGTTAATTATTCAAGTCCAATCATAAACGTTAAGCAAAGCAATCATGCAATCTTAAACAAACGTTGTCTAAAATCCTAGCACCCAAATACCAATGGATTTGAACAATGAATACGTTTCTCCTCCATTTAGGTAATAAGTACCACAGTACCAGTGCATTTAATACTATTGTCTGCCACTCTGCCATAAATCTTCCTGTAACGATGATGGTTGAGGCCCAAAGCCTTTACTGTGTTTCGTGCAGAGGCGTAGGGGAGGGGGGGGGGGTTGACAAAACACTCATGACACATTAGATAGATTGCGAATTCCAAACTTACTTTTACGTAACCAGAGTATGCGCAGTCCAAATTAAACAACTTTGATTGAATCGTTCGTCCAATCGTTTGAAATTTTACATTTACAATTAAAGTCCATTCTATACGTACAGGAATTGTTCAACTTTTACATTTAAAATATTTCCATTTTTGTCTAAAAAAATTCAAAAAGTACATGTAAATGTTAAAAATTTTCGCATTCTCACTAGTATCAGAGATAATAATATCTACTCTTTTAGTATCTGTGTTTTGTTTCTTAGTAAATCAAATACAAAAGAGGTAATCTTTAATAGTTATACATTTATACATCATAATACTTTTTTGTCAATATTTATTGCTGGTAAGAGTATTTGTCACATAATAATGGCACAATAAATGATTTACAGAAAATCTAGCGATGGCATCGTTCCCATTAGCTCCTGGAGAAGAATTAGTTCAATGCCCGTACGATGAGTCTCATTTGATTATCGATTCAAAGATTTTGATTCATCTGGATAAATGCCGAAGAAGCTATATTAAGCAAAATGGTGGAAAAGAAGACAAAGTGCCTTGCGCATTTAATTTTCTGCACAAAATTTACAAACCAGAAATATATTTTCACCAACAAATGTGTCCAGATCGACACAATGTTGCAAACTACCTCAGGCATCATCAATTACATCAAGGCGGTGCTCAAGCTAAAAATGCAGGAAATAATGGACCCAAAACTGATTATGGCTTTGATGATCCTGAAGAAGATTGGGAGAAAGATTCACATGGCAGTGCTCCAGGATATGACCCTTCCAAGAAACCTTCTCGTGAACCCCCAATTCCACAAGGGATGACTAAAGCGGAAAAGAAAGCCTATCGTCAGAAAATTCGAGAGGAGTACTTCGAAAAAAACAGTAAGAAATTGATTGAGTTAAAATATACACCACACCTAACACCTAAGGACGTAGTATACACATGCATTCTAATATTTGTGGTTTATATTGCCCTGTACATCTACTACTGCTAACTACTACATCATGTAAAATTCTGATTATTCTCTAGGGGAAACCTTGTAATCATTTCTGCGATTCTGAGAACCACTCGATTATCTGTAATCCATCTAAAAAAATTCTTCAATCTTATGATGTACTAGGATTTTAGGCTAGACAATTTAAGATTACATTATGTATTAATTACCAATGTATCACTGAATTAAATATTTAATTAAAGAATCAATAAAGAGTAAAGATTGGAAATTAAACCATATAATAACAATTTCTTACGCATTTCAGATAATTAAATCATTTTTCTTTGTTATTTTATTCTATTTTCTTTATTGCATATTAATTCGTAAAATTCGTAATTTCCTTACTTTTCAAACGCGACCATTCTTTAATTTTACATTTATTACATTAATTTTTACAGAAAGTTTAAAATAAAGTTTTGGATATAGTCCAGGACAAAAATGTGTATCACGACTCTACTTTTATCAAAGTTGGAAACAATCAAGAAGAAATAATAATGATACTCAAAGTGAATTATTAGACAATAATATGATTTTATTTGCAAAACTAACTTGCAAAAAAACGGTACATTAAGAATCAATTCGGTCAGTTTTCCATTATTATTTAATTGCCATATTCTAAATATTTTTGTCAAAATAATTAGGTCACCAGAGGTTGTTGATTAATCGGGGTGGGCTTCAAGTTAATTAAATAAATAATGTTCTGAATTCAAACTTTGATGTTTACAGTACGAGAATTAATTTAAGATGACAAAGTAAATTATTTATATTTAATTGGCGGCTCTGGCTCTGTTGGTGAATTTAATTCATCTATCCTTTGTTTAACAAGATGTTGTAGATTTTTATCAATACCACCTAAATTAACAAGAACTCTTTCGTAAATAAACGGAAGAGTTGTATAAAGACACTGAGCAAGACTTTCGATAGTTATTCCTTTTATTTCTGCATTTATATTATCACGCCAGTACCACATAATTAGCAAAAGAATAATTATCTTCATCTCCCTCGTCGTGACGGACAATATCCCCAGCTTTAACAAATTGAGCACTCTGATTTGCGTTTGGATCTACGATATGACCATTGAATCCGTTTGGGAAATAATTGGGAGGTCCTCCTTGATTGAATTGACACATCTGCCCTTCTCTCATGTACGTTCTCACCTTCACAATCGGACGATTTACTGGAACCTGCATGAAATTATAGTTCCGTGTCTGAGTGTCTGTATAATCTGTATCCCTGAGCATCCGAATAGGCAAAAATTCAAATTGTTTGAACCAGCACAATTTGAACTTCAACCAAACTCCTAGAATTTCAACTTCAACACTGCATTCATTAGTCTGTGATTCAATTGCACATTATAGCAGTAATTGACGAAACCATTAAACTTTATGGAAAATCAAATGATTAATACATTAGCCATGAAATATAAAATCAACTGTAGTAAAACAGGTGTAAGTAAGTAGCGTCAGTTGTTGGGGTGTATTGAGACAATTTTTGTTGACTTTTTGGTGACTTATAACATATTTTGGACCATTTTTAGGGACTTATTGTGACTATTTGGGAGATGTTGGGGTTTAGTAGTTAGGAATGTATATAGTGTATTATGTATGTATTTGGCATATATATATAATACTATATGTATAATACTATTAACAGGGATGGGCAAAATACATGGCTTTCAAAATACAATTACAAATTACAAAATACATTTGTAGCTCAAAATACAAATG
>JAQFYB010004390.1:0-16411 GCA_034694085.1 Pogonognathellus longicornis
CAGTCTTCAAAAAGTCCAGAGCTAGTCAGCAATGTATCCGGGGAAAAACACCACACAATCTGATACCACTTTTGTCATTCAACACCACAATTAACTCACATATTATCGCTTTAATTCAGGACAATTTTCTATACACGTCCGTACTCAACTCAAACTGAAGAAGAACTCGTCGAGAGTCGAAGAGTCGATACTAATAAGCAACGAAAGGATATTTATTTATTTATGTTGAAATATTTACATATATATTACAAAAAACCTGCGAAATATTTACAAAAATATTTATAAATTCGGAGTTCAAAATACACTTTTAGGCCAAAAATTATACAGAAACTCAATTTATTACAAACAACATAAACTGTTTTTATTCAAAATCGTTCAGTTAAGCTGTTGAGCATAGGATTAGCCAAGATTTGGATTTGGAGGGGGGCAAACTCAAAACATGAGGATACATTTGAGCAAAAATAAACATAAAATACATGAATTTCGAAGTTTTTGGTACTTTTTTGGTAAAATAACCTATTTTTCCGTATTTTATGGGAGAGGAGATTGCCTTTGCCCCCCTTGGATACGCCAGTGCAGTTGAGTCTATTTAAGAAGACACTGCACACTACGTGACGTTTTTGCAGATTAAATTATTTCTCCGGATTTGAGAATAAATTCAAAATTCGGGGTTATTTAGAAGCTAGTTTCCTGCTCTTTCATAATGTGGTTTTAGTTTTTTGAAAAAATGAAGACCTCATACCTTATTCGGGTTTTCCACAAAATCTGGATTCAGCCTACAGTTTTCACTTTTTCGAAAAACTAAAACACCATTATGAAAGAGCAAGAATCTAGCTTCAAAAGTTAATACCCTGAATTTTGAATGTATTCTCCAATCCGTAAAAATCATTTTAGCTGAAAAAAAGTCAAGTATTGTGACACGATATAATGTCGTTTGAGTTCAATTAGGCGCAAAAACTAGCTTTCACAGCAAGCGGGCGATATTTCCTGTTACGTTTGTTTTCCTGTTAACACATGTCAAGACATATGTTAGCATTTATAAATTCTTAATATTAAAATCCATAAATATTAATAACGTAATTACTTTAATACACTTTGTGAAAATAAAATATAAATTGAAAAGTCTGGTATCATACATCTGTATTCAACAAAAAACCCAACTTATCAGAATGTATATAATTATGGTATAATAACTTTCTGCATTATTATTAGTGGCAAATAATAATAATGTAGAAAGGTAACAAATTACAGCAAAACTATTTTACGCCAGTATCGAATTCAATATTTAAATAGAGGTAATAGTGCTTTTACTTACTTTTACTAAGCTTAGTTTGCGTTTGACTTCAATTGTTGATTTTAAGGGTTATTTAATTAACAAAACTAAAACATTCTAATTTTTAACTTCCTTTGGACTTGCGATAAGTCCCTTAAGCTTCAAAATATGTAAAAATACATATAAAGTAGTAAAAAACATATTTCATATAATAAATATAGGCCTTATACATGTATTGAAAAAAATATTTAAAAAACTATTTCTCACCTTTTTTCAAACATATTGGGTACATATTTGGAGTTTCAAAAAAACTATTTTTCCGATCCTTAGTAATAAAGCAAAAGGACTAACAACTTATTTACTTTATTTACATATGTATATACTGGAAAACAATTTGTTTTCAAACACATTTTTAATGAAGGATTATATTTATATTTTGATATTTATTTTACAAAATAATTCGTCAAAAATTATACACCATTACAAGTTAATTATGTTATTGTAAAATGTACATACAACTTTCCTAATAAATATTGCTATAATTGTACTGTGCAACAATATTATTTTATAAGTTATGATATTTTCAGGACCTTATGCAATGAATAGAATGTAAAATATGTCAATCTTAAATAGATTATTAAAAGATAATGTTGACGCACTGACTTCAAAATGCCGAAATGAATAAACATAGAGTTTAAGATTAGTATTTTCTTTCTTAATGCAACGGACACACGTTTTTCTAATAATGCTTGAGTTTTGAGCTTAGCTATAAATCTCTGTGACGCTGCATACACATCTGTTGCGGTAATAATATAAATTGTCATAATAAAAAGACATAGTGGGCAAAGTATCAGAAATCTCAGGTGGGAAATAATCGGTAGGTGGTGCAGATGCTTGAGAGAAAATGCTGAAAGCATTGTGGAAATCGCCATTACGAGACACACCAGTGGGAAAAATCCAAATAAAATTGATTTGTTGTAATAAATGTTCAGTATTTGCAATTTCTGGTACCATTTGACTTTGATTTGAATTTTCAGATTTTGGCTGAAACAAAAATTTTGCACAATTTCATTTTTGATGTCTTAAAACCTAATGGCACAATATATATTATAATAAATTGCAGCAAGTATAATGCATATTTTATTACCTTAACACACGTAACCAAAACGGACACATAAATGTATGGATTTCGATGTGGACAACACTCAAAAATATATAATAGGCTACAATTCCCTTTGATACAATTTCAAACGGTAGGAAAAGAAGCATGGCTAATTTTGTTAAGTCCTGTTGAGGTAGAATTGTGACCAAGTAAATTTTTGATCGAAATTCATAAACAAAAGCCAAGATGTCCAAGAAAAAACTACCGATGATGGAGAATGCATTAAACATCACAATCAACTCTAAGAATAATGAGTAGTTCCAACGGCTCCGCGTGACATGATTTGTAAAAATTTCTAAAGGGACACGAACAAACATAATATTGTAGCGCTGAAACAACAAAAACTTGTTAGGTACAAATATATAATTATTTTTAAAAGCGAATTAATAATCAATTCAGTGATTGATTTACAACCATGAAGTTGTTGAGTATTACAAAGCAAAAAAATGTTTTCAAGCAAACTATGCCAAGTATTAAATTTCAAACCTTTCAAGTATTAAAAAAAATTACCTTGCAATTTAGCATCCAGTGACAGCACTTCGTTGCAATAAGCTACAATATCGTACTTTCTACAATACATGTTTTTAGAATATACATAAGCCCATAAATGGAAACCGATCCAAATTATGAATATAATGAGTTCAGAATAATTATTAGATTTTTCAATAATCTTTTCGTAAGAAAATCGTAGTATTAAAAAAACCGAAGAACATGCTAGTAGCCAATGTGCTATTTTCCATCCTAATATTTGCCACTGATTGTTTGTTACTAAAATTTTTTGACTTTTAGAATCCCAACAAAACGGTGAAATTTTTAATACAGCTCCCAAATTAATCAGCACTCCAAAGTATTTTAATGTCTTATTAGTTATCATGTTTCCACCAATAGGTACTGTTTGTTGTGCGTGTGTTTCAGAAAGCGAAAACTTCGAGTTTAAATCAAGCTAGAGAAATGTTTTGTAGGTACTGCGGAGATTGAAGAGAGTAACCACTTTAAAAATGCAAAGTTCATTGCAAAGTCAACTGTAAAAAATCGATCGATACATATTAAGTCGATCATGCTATCGATCGACATGTTACAATGTTTTAATTACACTCTTCCTAACCAATTTGTAGTGTAGGAAAATCGAGTGTAGTTCGTTCTAATTCAGCAACGAAATTACACTAACAATTAATACGATTTTTGTGCGAGCTTGTGTAATATACAGGGTATTGCGTAGCCAATGCTATTTACCATTTTGATGTCCTCCAGGCAGTGCGCAATATCAACCCTTATATACCAAACGAAAGCTCAATGGAATCTGCATTGATTTGACAATTAATTTGATCATTTAAATGCACAATTTTGTGTGTTTTAGCAAACTTGGTTTCTTTTCATGCTCCGATCATATTCGTGTAGTTTTATTTTTGTGTAGAAATAACCAAATTGGTTTCAAATGGGTTCTTTGATTGGACACTTAAAATTGTACCTCATTTGCTATTGCAATCAAATTGGTTTAAATACTGTGAATTATATCACAGTAATTGAAACTTTTGTTTTAAATTCCAACTTTTAATTGTATAATGACTTTTACTTTTGTTTTAAATAGGTACCCACAATTATCTCAGAATTTGTTTTTTCGCTTTATATACCACCAAATATTAGAAAATTATTTCCAGTCAATACTTCACTAAAACAATTATGAAGTAATAATAGGTTATTTGACTTTAAATACTTCTAATTGCCTTAAACTTGATAATTTTCTCCTATGCCTCTGTCTCAACATTGATTCTTTTGAACTATATTCTCAAGATAAATGTGAATTAAATTCATCTGCTTAAAAATAGTAGCATAAACTATTATGACAGGGTAAAAGACGTAATATTTTGTTTGTTTTTCCTCTTGATACGAGGTCAAAAATAATAATTGCTCTCAAATTATCAATGAATGTTCATTTGACAGTTTTTGTGTTGTGTTCGGAAAACCCTACCCAACGAATACTCTATTGAGCATAATATGTATCAGCTAAATGCCCATATACATGTATACAACAGCTATGCGCTAATGGGTAAACTGATTTAAGGAGCGTACATATATGACGTCTGCTCTTTCTGGGGAAAACATGACAAAAACTGAAACGGGTCTCGAGTTTACTGACTTCAGCACCAAAGGTCCAAATATTTTGGCACCTGACGCAAATGTGATGCAACTTAGACTGATATATGGGCCACGTTATTCGGGTTGGGAGCGATTATATTGCCTGTAAGGATGAAACATTGACATACAGTTTTAACGAACTCTATCTAGCTTTTTTTCATCAGCCTGCTTCATAATTCTCAATATAGTATTATCAAAATTGGATGATAATAGTTCTTGTGGTTGTTTTTTAGTATGGAAGGCCGATATGCAATCAACTGTTCCTTATATTTTTAAGTAGTGTGAAAAACCAGCAATAGATTATTAAAAATAAAAATAATTTCCACTAGATACAGGTAGGCATACGTATTGCTTATATGCGACGTTGAAGCAAAAATAAATAGTTTGGAGGGACGGTTTCTGTTTAACCTGGGACATACCAAACCTAAAAAGTTACGTAGTATACCAACCTTCTACATTTGTAGTCCAATGTATTAAAGCCTGTCTACAAATGTAGAAAGGCCTGTCTACAAATGTAGAAAGGCCTGTCTACAAATGTAGACAGGCTCTTAATACATTGGACAAAAAACATTTGCTTCAGATTTTGATTTTTCAAAAATTCAAATTTTGGTTTACAAACTTCAATTAAACGGTACTAGGTAACTAGATAGTTTTGTGACAAATACAAAAAATCCCAAGTTACCAGGCGTTAGGGAACATTGATAAATTTTATAACAAAGTTGAAAAACTACAAATGTAGCAGGTTTGGTATGTCGCGGGTTAAAGCTTAGTAACTCTCTTACTAATTCCCCCCATTCTTCGTGTTTTCTTACGACAGTCAACATATAAACTTACGTTAGATACTGTGTCATTTTCTTAGTACATAGGTGTAGGCAGGTAAATTAATCTGGAAAATTGCATCAGGCCCCACTTAACTCACATACCGTTTCAGTAGTTATATAAATTGCAGAATTGTATCAAAAGTTCCTCACTAGTGTCATTTTCTATCTCGACGCATCGCGGTTCTGAAGCACTGAATGTGTTACCTAAGTTTAGAGAAATTGGAAATCGCAATAACTCGTGGAGGTTGGTTGAAAAATAGTTCCTAGTGTAGGTTATGTAATAAACTATGTATAGAAAATGCACTGTATATACTTATGCTCAACAAAAACCGAAGAACGCAATAAAAATAATGACATGTAATATTTCAAGTGCAACAACTCATGACAAAAAAGGTGGCAACTTTATTTGGCTGCTACAGCTTAAGAGAAATAACTTTTTAGACACTTTTATTAACTAAATGGACATATAAGATTAGACATTTCGCATTTAATGTACATCTTCCGATAGCAACCAAGCTCTATAAAATATTGCTAATTTTCATGCCAAACCACGTAAATCATTTGTCGTTTTGTGATGAGTACAAGGTTGTATCTATCGGCGGGGCCCTATAGGGCACGTGCCCCCGGAAATCCTAAATAAGAGGTTATTGTTAAAAAAAAGTGCCCTAAATAGCAAAAATTTTCGTATACTTTTTAGGTTGATTATGGCTCAAATCAGCTCAAAATTGTGAATTTATAATAATACTTCGGGTGTCCTCCCTAAACCAACTCCTGGATACGGTCTTACATTAGTAATCCTGTCAAATCAATCTGAAGTGCAAATATAGTATTGAATTGAATTAATGATTATCGAAATAGTGGGAATAAAAATATAAATCTTTGACATCATAAAAAGAGACAAGTAGCAAATATTTCGAAAAGTAAAGTAAAATCCGTCTCTTCTTGGCAATAATTATATAAGAAAGTTTTACATTTTTAGTCAATGGGAGTTTAATTTTTTTAAGAAGTGCAATATTTTTGCGCCAATATTTTAGATTTATATGTAGAATATAATATACTTATATGTAATAAAATGCCAATGAATTAAAATTGCACTACATTAAAAACGATGTAAATGTTTTGTTTGGAATTATTTGACTGCATGAAGCTTTATTAGACAATTGATGGTAGAAAAGACTATTAAAATATTTTGTGTAAACTTTGTTAGACTGATTGCAGCGAAAGAATATAACAAAATATAGTAAACAATGAAACTGTAAATTTTACATGAATGGTAGACAATGAGATAGAATACACTTGTAATCCTACTCCAACTATTGTCGCAAATTTAACCTAAAAAAGTTGGATTGGATTTTGTCCACTGGATTGAACTTCAAATCTTCTTCCTGTAGGTTGGGGTCTTGAAGATCTTCCGGTTGATGGACGTCCGGGTGTGAAGCGAGCGGTGCCTTGAGCCAAATCAATGTCGTATGTGGCAATGGGATCGGCAAGATCAACAAAGAAACGGGGTTTGCCGTTAGCGTCGAAATCATCTTCAGTTATTTCACTTGGACGATATGGAACAATGTACACTTGAGCGCTGCCGTCTTGTCTGTTTTGTCTTACAATAGGTCGTCCCAATGGTGTAAAAGTAGCATCATTATTAGTGAATTGTGCATAGCACATTGTAGCGCAGAAGGCCAAAAAAATCTGGGAAATAAAATGCATTTGTTTTTCTTACCACACATTTTAAATTGCTTATAACGAAATGCTGTTTTTGAAAAATGATAATTTTCTTCACAATTATTTCAGAAATATTAAATTCAGTTTAAAAAAATTGCCCAAAAAATTTAATTTCAAATTTAAAAAAATAAAACTTACCACGACTTTCATTTTGAAGATTAAGAAATCTGTAGGTCAGTTGAAAATGTTAGGATTGTTAAAGTAGTACTGAAGACTGAATGATGTGTGCACGCAATGCACGTTCTTTTATACTAAAATGAAATCCGGAAAGCAGAAGAGTATAACGTGGAATAGGTAGGTATTATTGTAATTTTATGCGAGTTTTTTCTGACAAAAATCCAGTAGACCTTCATAATTCAGTTGGCATTCCATATCTGGTTTTTATTAACATAAGCTCAACAACCAGACAATTTATAATTGACCATTCTAATTATAAAGTCAAATCGTTTAGTAATGAAACGTGATACATTCTTTCATACATTTGGGTAAAACTGAGAAGACTAACTATAAGTATTCAGTTGCCTATAGATTTTCACTGGAAGTCCCTGTCGTGGATGAAAAAAAATAATTGTACTAAGACAGTGTTTAGATTAGGTGATATGAATGGATACTATTTGTTGCATTACGTATTTCAACATGTCATGAATTATCCTTGTCAATTGCGTTGGTCAGGAATGCTACTTTTTGCAAGAACCATGCTTTACATTGCCATCAACCATAATCTTAAAATATCTCGAAACTGGAATTTAGGGTTTTGGGTTCTCAATCGCTAGATTTCGTAGAAAAGAGATTTTCGCAAATACGTGCTAATAATTACGTACGTATGAAAACCTGTTTATTGTATGAACTTGTTGAATTGCCAGGTTTTCGCTTTAAATTATGCGTACATACTCCTACTCACTTACATTGCTACTAGGTATAAAGTATAAATAAAAGCTTCATTTACTTAGTTAATACAAATAAAGTGGCAATGTAATGTGTTATTAATATGTAATGCAAGCGTTATTAATTTCCTTTATTATGACGGTAGGTATGAGCATGATTATACTTATTCTACATTTGTATTAACTGTATAAGCTTAGGGTCGACCTTGTGAATGTATTTAATGACGCTCGGAATAATTAAATGAAAGAAGAAGACACTGGAAAACTGGAATAGTATGTGGCTTATTTATTACAGTAGGAATTATAACTAGATTTCACGAAATTTGCTACCTGTTTGCATCTGTTTCGTGAGAAAAAGTTGTTCGCTGAATTACGTAACTTTATATAAGCACAAAATGTAATGTTCTCCGTGGGTGGGATGTTGCTATGAACTATAAGGATTTTAAGGATTGATATTTAATAAACTGGTAAACCAGGCGTAACTGAGTAGCGCCAGTTGTTAGTGTGTCTTGAGACAGTTAGTAAGAGTATGAAGTGCATAGTACATTCTGGAAAAAGCGTACTACCAGACAAACAGACTGACAAACCATTTCTATAAAGTATAAATTTTTTCTGATTTCCCCCACTAAACCATACATACCCATACTGGCGTCCAGACATACAGACAGACAGATCATTTCTAATAGTAGCTAACCCTACTAATAATTTATGTTGATATTAAACAATACTACTGAAACTATTGACTGATAATTTGTTGAATTTGTTCCAGATTCTATTTGGATGATAATACAGTCTGACGTAATCTAATAGAAGCCGCCGGAGTGTTACTGCTGACTGTTGAAAGTGTATTTCAACTTACTACTGAAACTGCTGACTGTTGAAAGTGTATTTCAACTGTACTACTGAAACTGCTGACTGTTGAAAGTGTATTTCAACTGTACTACTGAAACTGCTGACTGTTGAAAGTGTATTTCAACTGTACTACTGAAACTGCTGACTGTTGAAAGTGTATTTCAACTGTACTACTGAAGCTGTTGAGTCAGAATAAAATACAAACAACAGCGATTGATGAAAATGGCTGGCGTGAATAGTAAAATGTTGAGTCAGAATGAATTATCAAATTAAACTTGCAGATCTTTGTTTATCAGAGAAACTATTGAGTCGGCCCCTCCGACCAATAGTGGTATAGGCTTATAGTGTTAATAGTGTCGTAGATACGTGTATAGTCCTGTCTGGTAAAAGTGCACGACACACAGACATACAGACACACAGACATACAGACATACAGACACACAGACACACAGACATACAGACACACAGACATACAGACAGACAGATCATATCTAATAGTAGCTGACGCTACTAATAATGTGATGAAATAAATATCCACGCAATGGTATGGTATTACGACAATACAGGAGAGATTTATTACTGGCTTTACTTCACAAATGAAAGATCATTTACTCCAATTCTATTCACAATTCTAGAAGTCAATGTTTGCAGATCAACACGTATGGTTGTTTCTCAATGTGTCTGCAAAAATGGATTTGTAGAAAAAATTATTAAATTTTTGTACATTACGGAAAAACAATATACACATCAAAATTTAAGTTTTACGCAGTTCAATCTTTTAAGGAAGGAATTATAGATAAAAACCTAGGAATATGGAAAATAAAATGGTACACATGTATTATGTATTTTTTGTATTACAAATTGATAGCAAAAAACAGCAAGCTTTGCATAAAGTTTACAAAATACATATCATAAATATGGAATAAGCGGTCAAACTAGTAATAGCTACTACGTAAGCTAGAAAGGTCAACTACTCAAACTCATCATCTCATACACACACTATTATCAAGTGCCATTTATTTTATTTAATAGAATATATATTGTGAGCCATATTACATGATTTATGGTTTACAACTCAGTTGGATCTACTTCTTTTTCAAATACATAAATTAATGTTTTTACAATTATTATTTGGTACTACTCCGTTCATAATTAGTGAGCAGGAGTGGCTGGGTTTTTCAGCAGCTCCACACATTTCTGCAGGCAGGATAACTAGACAGATTTGTTTGGCAAAGGAATTGCACACACAAATTTCGTGGACAACATTCTGAAAATTTACAGCCGTTTTACCCCTGAAATATACATAATCTGCATGATTAAAGCTTTATGAAGACAACAAATCCCAATATATCAGAATTGGTTAAGAATTTTCTTTGAAGGAATGTAAGTGGAATTCTGTTCTAGACGTTTTGAGAATTTATAGACGTATCCAAGGCTTGGTTTAGGGCATGTAAACTCAAAACAAAAGGTATAAATGAGCCCATTTTCCCAGGAAAATTTGGTTGAAAATCAGTATAAAATTCATAAAATTGGCTCGTTGCTAGAAAAATTTCGGAATTTTATGTACACTTTTATAGTAGAATAAATATTTTCCTTTTTTTGAGGTGGGCATATATTCCATTGCTTCCCTGGCTACGCCATTGGTTTTATTGTTTATTAAATAAATGAAATCATTTCAGCTAGATATCAAGGCTTTAACCTGCGACAGGACACTAGGGTACGTGACACCTTCACCGAAATCCCAAAAACAGTTTATTTTACACAAAATGAAAAAACTTTTTCATTCTAGGTTGATTTTGTCATAAATGTTTTCGCACTACGCGGGATATTTGTTATTTGAATACCAATATTATGTTTGCTCTCCTGCAACCGAATCCTGGGTACGGATCTGGTTCATATACCACCTACATAAAGCACACATACAATACAAGATATGTATATGCAATAAGTTATAATTACAAAATGTTTTTTAAACAATATCGAGTATTAAATAAAGCCATGGCTAGAAATAAAAATGCATAAAAATGTAAAAATGTAATGTAAAAAATAAAAAGGTAAATTATTATTATAATATATACATCTCTACCTACAAAAATACAATAAATTGGTTGGTTGAAATTCTTAATCATATTAGCCAAACAAATGAAAATGTGTATGACTACAAGAGGCGAATTTTATTGAACAATGCAATTAAAAATCGCTAAGCACTAAATGATCACAGTACAATTGCCGGTATAAACCTGATCTTTATTCCTGTACATTGGTATAACTTCATATGAATCGCTGTTATGTTCCATCATCATGTCCTTATGCATATGCACTCTTTGAAGCTTCTGCTGACATTTTAATGGGCACGTCATGTCAAAGTAATTTACATTAATGATAATTGACCAACTCAGTTATCAGTTGAACAATGGACAATAAAATATGAACACCATGTATTTTGTTAAAAACTAATTGATATGTCATTGCCTTGATTGACAGCACTGGAGATGATTAACGCGATTCAAATTCGATGATAACCATAAAAATTAAAACGAATGCTCACTAATAGTTATAGCTTCATATTATCTGATTTATATTATTATTATCTCCATGCATGTATCATGATTTAACACTATGACACATTCAGTTCATATGTAAAATGCTTTGGGTATTAATTATCAATACCCAGTTTGTTTGCATCATTGACTAAAATTGCATATAAAATTTGACGCAATCCGATTGAAAAATCCTCCAATGCTTTTCTAAAAATGTAGACTAAGTAACTGATAACAGGTAAAATCTGTTGGCCGGCTGGATATTTAACAGATTATTTTACTTCACAAATCTTAAAAATGCGGGTATGATAGAAATGATAAAAAATATTCATGTGATTGAAATCTAATCATAAATAATTGCACTCTATATCCAGCAAATATAAAAGTAAAAAACATTTGCCTATACTTTTATTACTAAGTAAGTATGGTTTTATTAAGATCGATGTGACCACAGCCTTTACAATCATATTACAATATTAAGTGATAAGATATAATAAGTCACTTTTATTAATAAGAACAAGAACAATCAGCTAAAAATCATTGCACTATTTATTAATGTTTGTTGAATGAAAGTTTAAAAGACAAATAAAGCCTGTAAATTTGTAATCGTCGCATAATTTCAATACTACAAATTAATTTTTTAAATTACATTTAAAAACTTGTAAATTTAATTTTTTGCTAAATCATGGAGCTATTTTCCGAATTGTGCGTACAATTGGAACCTCAGCTGGAAAATCCAATTCCGAATAATGATATCTTGCGGGAAATGGCATTGGGAATTCTTTCGTTTTAAAAGATTCGTTCAACAAGTAGATTTGTTTTTACAAAAGTATTTTTTCAATTACACAATAATGGCCGACAGGGAAGAAAATCCACAAAGAAAGGAAACGTTAAATAGCTATCACTTAACAGGTGAAACTTATTTGCAGCTCATGACTTCCTACTACACTGAGTTGGGTTTCGAAGCAGCAGCCCAAGCAGACATCTTCACTTAAAGTAAAAGTTATAATAAATTATTTTTTGAAAAACATAATAAATAAATAATAAATAATAAATAAACACAATAAAAAATTAAATAGTTACAATATATGCTTCAAAACGATTGTGTACTAATACATAATAGACAAATTATATTACAGATTACAATGAGCTATTGAACAATTTTTCTTCCAAATCTCCGGTCGCAGAAAGTATTGCTGCATGCTATGCAGTCGAACAATTTTGGCGTGTGGTGGGTTTGGAATTGAAAAACATTGCCATTTACAAAGACAACATTTATTCACGGTTGGTGGGGGTTTTAGCTGCTGACACATCAGCTTTGTTTGAACAGTTCCAAAGTTTTGCAGATGACTATTATACCCAGGCAGATCCTATCCAACAACAAAACATGGAACGAAATTATCGTTTGGTTTTAAGTGCTGGACGAATATTTAGACGGATTAAATATTTTTTAGGATGAATGTTTCCCATTAGTGATTGTATAAAAATTGAATTACCTACTAAATATAATGTATGATGCTATGATTGCTTTATTAAAAGACACCTAATTGTTTTACAATTAAATTGTAGTAATAATTTAACAACACTTGTTGATCATGTAAACTAATTGTAAGTTCTAGCTAAAATGTTTTATGTTCATTTGGAAACCGAGTTCGCTGTTTCGCAATTGAAATTCGAAGGACCGTATTTCTGGAAATATAATACAACTAATGGAACTCTATAGTCCCATTTTAAAAGGTTCGTATTATTAATGAGTTTTGGTGAAATTGGAGGGACGATGCTTTTACTGGGAACAATTAAAGCATTTGTATAGTGTGAGTATCACGAAAGAAAAGAAAGCATACGGCAGCATCAGTTTATTTGAAATCGGAATATCGTCACGTTAATCGTAAAAAGCGACAACTTGATTTTGTATATCTTGCAGTGATTATCGCATTTTTGCAAGATATACAAAATCAAGTTGTCGCGTTTTACGATTAACGTGACGATATAGTCCTGTCTTATAAAAGCAGTAAAAACCTGTTCGGACAGGACATGTTGCTTCATTTTAAAAAATTAAATATTTAACTATGGTAAAATGTTAGGGCTATAAATAAAATGGCTAAGCGCAACCAAGATATTCCGTCTTTAGAATCCAAGTTTTTCCTGACCATTCAGAATTAGCATGCTCTAATGTAATTCATAGTTACAATAAATGAAGTTCATTTTTTCTGCTGCTGATAATAATACACAAGTAAAGAGAATTTTCTGTGACATCATTTGGTCATGTGGCATTTATTGCGTATTAAATGCTCCGTACCCATTATGAAAAAAACTTCTTTCCTTGAATGCTAATGGGCTATTAATGACGCTGTTGTGTGCATTATTAAAAAAGACTCGCATAATATGAACTCCCAAAAAGATTCTCACATCTTTGTTAGAACATCCATTGGTAATCTGCTGACAGGTAGTCAACGTTAGAGTTTAAAAAAGTAGTGATGTCAATTATAGTTTTTCGTTTTGATTGGCAGGCCATGTTTACCAAGTTTGTAAACCGTCCAATTCTTAATAAAAATACAACTTTAATGGATATACCATACGTACGCGTATGACGCAAAATGCTTCCAAGTTGATAAGCGGCGTACATAATTACATTTGAGTTCAATATTCAATTAGGTACACTTTACTGATTATAGAAAAATGATGCAAACAACAAATATCCATCAAGGCAAGTTATATTTAGCATATATTTTTCTTTCGCTTTAATTATTAAAGGTATTGTGTATCGGACATGCCCGTATCCAGAGGGGGTGCACAAGGTGCACGTGCACCTCCAGAATGCGTTTGCTTTCTCAAAATTAGCTTATGTTATCATAAAAGTTCAAAAAATTGAAAAAAAGATCGCTCTGCGAGCAAATTTGATGCGTTTTAAGTTATTTTGGACCTAATTCAAAGTGCTGTATGCACTCATGTGTACCTCATATTCAAATTTTGCTCTACTAGTAATCACTTTCTGTAAAAAACCTTGATGTGCACTCCCCAGCTTACGATCCTAGTTACGTGCCTGACCTACAATTCATACAAAAACAGTTTTACATTATCATACCATTCATAAATATTTGCTGCCCACCGTATTTTACATGAAGTTTGAAGTTGTAACACTTAATACTCGTGTGTAATGTTCATAATGAAAGATCAATCAGGTGTCGGTTTTCGATGTTTGTATAAATAAATTATCTGCACTTGTAATGATAACTGAAAGATAAAAAATGATTGAACCTTAAATTTTTGTCGATTTCATACAAGCATAAATATAAATACTGATAGTTGATTCTATTCTCAATTATAATTTAGAATTCATTTCTAAAACACTTTCGCTCCTTCAGTACTGCAAACAATTTAAAATGAAAGGAAATTTCATTTTTGCTCTTCTTGCTTTGAGTGTTAATCTGGCTTCAGCAGCACCCAATGGAATTCAAAACTTACACTTCCACATCACAAATTTGGGTGGTGGAGTAAGTGTCGTGTATTTTGAATGACATAAATATTTTATTTATTATAACATTAAAATTCTTAAAATATATAGAACTGTGACTAGCAAATTGCATTTGAAATGTTCTCTTAGTTGCTATTTTTACACGCAAACAATATTTTCAACTTAAGTATGTCAACAATTAAAATTAATTAAAATGGAAATTAAATTACTTAAAAATAATATGATAATTATTATTTTACAGATTCTAACAGCTTATCCTGAAGAGCCTCCACTTCAGCCTGGCCACACTTATCCAATTCCAGGCAAAGTATTTGTTGAAGAATTTAAAGGTGGTGCATTGGAGCAGCAATGGATAATTGAGACATCGGGTAAACATATATTGTAACGAAAAAGGAATCCACTATGACATTGATTATTTTGCAGATTAAGTTATTTCTCTTGAATGGAGAATAAAGTCAACAATTACGTTATATACGCTCATATCCAAATCCATGATCTTTTGCAATGTCTTTTAGTTTTTCGAAAACAATTATAACTGTAGAAATCCGACTAAAAATTTTATAGAAAAAGGGACAGAATTCACAAAATTTATTGGGATTCCTACATTAGTTTTTTAGAAAATCTAAAAATACTTTCAGAAAGATAATAATATGTATTATTCATTAGAAAAAAGTAGAACCAGAATTCTAATTTACTTTTCATTGAAGAGAATTAATTTAATATGCAAAAGCTGTAAATTAGTTAACGTGGACTCTTAACACTACAAGCCCTTTTATATTTAACCTTATCAGTTATCACTCAAAATTAATTTTCATTCGATTGTCAGAGGCTACTGGTATCACACGTTTTAGAAGTGGGTCCAACAACGATAATGAACTGGAGATTTGGATGCCTTACCCTGATAATTATCCAACCGGCAATTCATGGAAATTGATTGAAGACGTATCCCAAGCAGGAACTTTTTATATTCAAAACACATTCAACAACTACTGCATCAACCATGACGGGTAATTACTTTTGCATTTAATGTTTTATCGTTTATCCTACAGTTTAAATTACACTGACGAAATGAACTATTTTGAACTTTGTTAGACTCAATAAAAGAATTCGTTACGGACTCTGCTCATCCACTGGCACTGAATCCAAATGGACTTTCGAACTCGCTAATGGAGATTAAAAACGACCATAACGCTTAGATTTTCCAAAAATATTGATTTTGCTTTTGAATTGTTGGAGCTATAACAATAAGCAATGTGTATTCTAAATTGTGTTGAATTAATATTCGAAATTTTTTACAGTATTTAAATTACCCGAGAAAATATATAGTATTGTAATGTACATTGAATGGATTTGAGTGTTTATTAATTGTATTCGTATTGGTATATATTAATTAATAGTTGATAGTATATAGCAATCAGAGAGTGTAAAAATTACGTTGAAAATGCAATGTACCTACATTAAATTTTATTCATGTTTGGAGCTGGTCGGAGATGGACGTGTTTTTACGTTCGTCCTGGCTTGCGACTTACATGAAGTCCAAAACCTG
>JAQFYB010004391.1:0-16411 GCA_034694085.1 Pogonognathellus longicornis
AAATGCAATATTTCGTCAATTTTTTTACATTTATAATTCATACTCAAATTTCATACTTAGATTCTGGCAACCCTGCTGACCACCAAAAGAAATATGCAGGTTGTTCTTAAGACAATAAAGAATTCATCCTATTACAGCTAAGTCTTATACTACACAGTTAATAATTTTATTTCTTCATAGATACTCATGCAATATTAATTAACAGCCTAAACTGAACTTACTATTTGATCTGATAAATAAATATTTTGCACATTCTGCTCATGGACGAAAGTTTGGGTTACGTAAATATTTATTGAAGGTAAAAAAAGAATTATGCATTAAACCTGATTTAATTATCTGTATGAATTCAATCCGCATAGGTATCACATATTTTATATAAAAAAGTTACCCCCCACTTCCGATGCACATTTAAAAACTAGTTTTCCAGTAAATCTTCGTATGATTTTATTTATAGATACAATAAATAAACCACACAAGACATACAAAGAATGATGTTCTTTGTCCATTTTTTCTACCTTAGCACATACCTACATAAAATACCTTAAAACAGCTTCGTTTAGCTAGATTCTAAAAATGTATATGTACAATGTATGTTATACAGTTTAACTGACGTGAAAAATCAAGGAATGACCTCGACCTCGTCCTAGTACCTATCCAGGTTTACGCTTGAGAAACTTAGAAAAATATGATTATAGAAATTAGCTTGTTAATTTTTTGCAACAAATTCGAAATCACTCACCGACAACAACCCTGCTTCTCTCCTATGATTATTACTTTCCATCCCGCGTCTCGTGCCACTCGTGCAACGGAGCAGACATAGTTAGTTCCTTGGCCAGTATTATGCTCATCTTCCGAATCGGGATTTCCAACCACAACCCATTTAGTTGTAGAAGCCGCAGGAAGGGCGTGAACTCCAGCACTATAAATGTCAAAGATAAAAACATGATTTATTTAATTGTTCTTCAGATTTGCACCTTTTTCGCATACTTATTTGTAATTATTAAGAAATTCAATGATAAGCTAATTTAATACAAGGCAATTACTTCCCAACACTACAACCCATTTCACAGCCTTATGCACATCACATTTTTACTTGTATAAAAATTCAACCATAATAAACATTGCACATCAATATTTCAACATTAAAAATTGATTTTTTATGATCGTTATATTATTTTAAAGCATCTATGTATTTATTAATGTGTCAATGCCCTTGCTATGTGTGATTGCTAAATGGTTGAATAATAAATAGCTGTTGAGTTATGTAGTCCATACATTAATGTCAGCACCATCACCTTTAAATGTCCAAATACCATGAAATGCAACTAGCTTTAGGACTAGAGACGCTAACAATAACAATAATAAACAGTAATTGTAGGTCGGTACCTAGATCTTTGTGTGTGTGTAACCATGTGGCTTGGTAAGCAACTTTAAATTCTAATGTATGCAATCATATGCAAATCAGTGCAAGTATTTAAAAGTAGCCAGTACTGCACACACGTCCAACAATAATTTTTGCAGATAGTGCAAGTGTTATATTATATACTAGCAAAAATTAAGCACAAGTTTCGTGTGCAGTTGTATCGTTATTATACATAGAACACCAACTGATGTGCAATATTGTGTTGTAGTGTACACAATTTGAAAGAGAATTATTTCTATGTAATGCAATTACATGAATAATCAATACATCTTTGCTATGCTGCTGTAGTGAAATACTGGTACGCACTGTACGCAATCGATATTGAAATCATAGAGCAAACAAGTCAGCAAGCACAGTGTCAAAATTTTATCATGCCTATCTATTAAGTATTTGTACTTTTACTGTTGACAACTATATACAACATCGTGATCAATAGGAAGACAATCATCAAGGCAATAAATTTACACTTGCAGTGTTAGGGTTAACGTAAAAGTTATAATGTATGCAATTCAGTTTACTTCTTTGCGATGCTACGCTTTGTTTCGTAGTTGTAATTGTTACAAAATATTCCTAACATACTTTTACAAACATAGTAGAATGTTTTTTCGAAGATGGCTATCAATAAAATATCTTCGTGTAATAAATCTAGTTACAGAAACTCTTGTGTACTCACGTACAAATATAAACAGACAATTTGGACAGCCAGATTTATATCTGTATATATAGATGAACATTGATAATAAATAAATGTATTGCTTATCCATCCGTAATGTTAGCTGTTTTTACTACGACGTATATAGGTCGTAAATCAAGTCAGTCTGCTCAGTTTACTGCAAAATACCTGGCGCTTGCAAACGTGTATGTGTATGTGTAAGAAATACTAAGGTTGCGTAGTGTGAATCTTAAAATAGCTCATTAAGTCGCTCTTTATCAAAGGAGTGCTATAAACAGAATGAATGGACCAAACTAAAAATAATGATCTAAAAAACAGGTAGTATTTCAAGTCGAGTGACTGTGATGCAATGAAGATGAGGTAAATTGAAATTGTGACCTTGGTGGATATAGTTTTTACATTTACGTTTAAATTTTTACGTTTTCTTTGCAGACATTCAGACATTTGTTTGTGCTCCGCTAGTCTCCATGTGCAAGTAAGTAAGTAAGGAAGAGCTTTCCTTTGCATTATGTATAATTCTCATGATATGTAATACTAGTTGGAAAAGTATTCAAAAAACAATCCATGTGGTAATAATTTACAAAAAAATTATTTTAAACATCACTCCTTTCTCATATAATATAATGTAGACGAGCAATACATAACCTTCAACAAACGCATTCAGGTTTCTAAATTGATAATAAAAATGGGAATCTAAATAACGAAAATATGTGAACCGTTAAGACTCATAGAACACAAATAATAGTATTTGTGGGTAGTGAGTATGGATTAACAATAAGTATAGAGGTACCTTTAGTATCTGAGAAAATCGTAATTAATTTAATGGAAGGATAAAGCATCTTTCTCTTGTACGAATGCAATTTGTGGCCATTTTAAGTGAAGCCGTGACTCATGTTTATTCCCCATGTATTTAGCAAAGTTTTTGATGTTATATAAACGTACATTAAAAAGTGTATTAATTTTTTCAAGTTAACGAAGCATTAAAAATCGTAGTATGCTAGTATGTTTCATGTAGTATGTACCTATGTAATATATTTATGTAGTTTTATAGATCAGCAAGTTGCTATTGAACTGAATGCATTGGTTAACTTATTATGACTTGTGTTTTAGTTGCAATTTGAGTTCTAACAATAACTTGCCCTATAAATATTTCATTAGGGCAAAAAATAAGAAAACGTGAACTGTGAAAACAAAGGGTAGCTATCGTTTTTAACTGCCCATTAATAATAATATTATTATAAGATGACTGTTTAGGTAATACTGAAGTTACTTCACCTTGCATAAAGTTACTACAATACAAGAATAACGCAAAAGCCACAAGTACGTAAATATTTTAACAGAGTCCAACCAAAGTATAATATAATAGCAGTTGGTAGAATAATAGAGTAGTAAAATATGGTAGAGAATTCTTCATAATATTATCGTATAGTCTAGCAACTTAAGCAGCTGTTCGTTTGTGAGATAGTGGTATGAATATTACACTTTATAGTCAAGCTTTACTAACTTTACCGACATAGACGATAACATAGAGACAGACAGTATCTCATGCACAATCTTAAGAAACATCTTATATAGTAAAGTACATTCAGACAGACACAATAGTAAGGGATTCATAATGTTAAATAGCATTCATTGTTCTTTTTCCTGGTGCTTTCCTAAAAGGTGTATGTAGGTAGTTACAAAAGTTACTCTATGATGTATGTGTGTTTTATGGTGGAATTAAATGCATATTTCTCACAATGCACTCTTACGTTTCGCAATTAGAAGCTACTTTATCTTTCCGTATTTTTAATAGTCTTTCTTTTGTGCTCAATCAATATCTCGTACAATCAACAAACCATTGCATTGCAATGTCATGTTACTATTACTACTTAGTGCGCAATTTGACAATTACAATTGCTAAATACTACAGGTTCAATTTATCAATCACAGATCAATCATATTTAGGTACGTATGTTTGCATAGAACATACTTTAATTGTAGTATCTACTTCTATCCTTCTTTATTACGTGTCCCAACAACCAGAGGTTCTCGGGACAATTTAGCATTCAAATTGTAAATTGAACTATAATTTCCTCTATTACAGTTGCAGCCATCATTTCATATCACATTAACTAGCAACTTACTACATCAGCTTTTATTTTCCTAGTAGGATTTCAGACGAGAAACTGGTAAGTTGGTGTTTCCACCATGAAGCAGTACACTCCTTATGCCCAGAGTTCTGTTAGAGGTCATAGAACCTTTTACACATTACATTAAACCTTGCAAATTTATTTCTAATGAGTATTGCAAATTCTCTTTAGTAGTAATACAACCACATTCAATCAAACTAAATTACACAGCAATGCATGCAAGTGGCTGATATTACTATTATTGTACAGTACAGTAAAGAAGTCATTATTATCATTAATTATCCTAGTTTGCAAGTTACAGTGAATTCAATACAGTTTTTAACTTTTAATTATCCCATGACTAAAACACATTGGTAGGTATTATCACATTGGTTAAAACCTCTGTACATAAGAATATTAAGCATGTCCTTCCTATTTCTTTTGATGCTTCCCGATTAAAAAAACTTGCTCATCTCTTGAACTGTATTGCTGTAATAATTAATAATATAATGCACTTTAAAGTTGCCACTATATACCTATATAGGTGAATGTACAATGAGAAAATTACATGTAAAATCCCCTCATAACTTGTGCATTATCATTAGAATCCGGACACACACGATGTATTTAAGTTTACAGGAACATGGTTAAGGCGGAGTAATGTGTAGTCACTTAAGTATGTGTTGTATGGCTATGTGCTATAATTAAGAGTTGCATTGCAATGTAGACTGAGATACACCATTAACTCAGCTCTGTCTTGTTTAGTGACTATGTAATGTGAAACATTGGGAGTGGGCCAATATATTTGTACTAGTAGTTCCTTTGCTACTAAATAGTACTAGTAAGTAAGTAGTAGCAGTATTGCAATAATTTGCTAGCATTACCATTCATTTGTTATAGTGTATTATTGGGCTGACTCACACGTATGCACACATCAACTTAACACACTGACAGACTCAACACTCGAACCTTTTTACACTTCAAATGTCATTCTTTGGCACCAACACTAAACTATAGCTATACATATAAAACCCAACTTGATTTCCGCGTTTACAATTTTACAACGAAAAATTTCCATAATATTTTATTACTTATGCACTATCGCCATTGTAAACCAAAGTTTCGCTTTTACTGCTACTATCGTAGTAGTTTACTACGACTTCTGTACCAAAGTAAAGTACAAGAAAGTTAGCCTCTATGTAATAACTTCTAGGTTGGTTATGATTCCTTTACATAATCTCAGGTTAAGTCAACCAGATAAGCTATCGAAAGAAAGTTCTTTTCTACTAAAAGCACTTCAGACATGAAGATTGCAGAAAAGAATTTTACAACAATGTCTCAGATTTACAAATAAAATACACACGCGAGAAATTTTAAGTCTTTAAGGTTGGTTACTGCTATTGTTTATGTATGTATACATGTGAAATGACTTTACTTCGACACATGCTTAAATCAAAGAGACATGACGAATCAATTAACACCTAAATAACACGACAAGAATATACTTCATGGGAAATCTGTACAGGAACTTCTTCAATCTGATAGATTTCTTTTATACCCTCACATTAAATAGATGCATGGTGTGCGTGTTATTACAGTACTCTTCGTATAATAGGCGCACATTGTCTTCGAATGTAGCAGAAAATATTTTTTCTGGAGATTTCCCCCTTCGCTCTTTCCTTTTCATTTTGTTTGGCTTTGGCAGTATACTAGCAGCAAAGTATATAGCGGCACAAAGTGCAGATCAGGTTTAGTAATTAATTGGAAAGCGACTTCAGTGTAGGTATATACACACATCCTGCCTGTCGCTTACAAATATCTCATTTTCAATACACTCGCGGGACGCGAGATACAAGTGCAAATTTGCAAACTACTCTACACACATACATTGAAGATTTCATAGAGAAGTCAAATCAAAGCAGCGTCAAAACACTTTTAAATTCTATTATTCGAGACACCATCATCATTACCCTGTAGGTTGTTGTTGTACTCTTAATATTATTTAGTTTCCTTTCTCACAAGAAAAATCGTTCTTCCTACTCTTCCCCTACCTATATATGTACCATTGCCTTACTTTACATTGGTTTTTGAGCCAACAATGAAACTTTTACAAAACAACATAATATAAGTACGTAGGTAATTCGATGTAACAATAGGACCATCATCAAAAATGAAATTAATTCGTTTACGTTTGGACGAGAGGATTTGTATACAAATGCAATAGCTTTTATAGTAGAACTCCTGTGTGTGCGCATCATTTCACACACATCACTCATCTCTTCAATCCCATTAGATCAGATTAAAATTTTATGACCAGTCCCCTTTACTAATATGTATAACGACTATAAATTACGTTACGTCCTGTGTGTATATCTGTACTCTATACTACATAATAATAACAGAACAGCAAACGGAAAAAAACAACTCTCACTTGTGTTCGCAGAATGCACGTAGTATGCATTGAATGCATCTCAAGCTAATGTGCTGTCAGTGGTAGGTATAATAATCAAAAGTACAGTGCACACAGAGAGCAACGGATTTCTTTATGTGTAAATGTAATCGACTACATACTCCTAGACAAGTTGACGATATCATTTCTTATCTAAAAATTGCAAGGAAAGAGCAATAGTCGGTCTTACATGGTTATCTTGCTACACTTAGAACCACTTACGTAGGTAGCTAGAAATGATAAGTATAAATAAATGGTCTAGAGAACTCTTTTATATAATGCTATCACTCTACATTGCATCTTGCACCTATATAAGGAAGAATGCTTTTATTTGCTCACGTACATTGAAAAATATATTAATTTATCACTCCTACTATCTTCAGACTGCACTGTGGGTATAATACCTACTGTTTGTGTGTAGTAAGAACAAGTATAGACAGAAGAACTGTTGTTTTTGTTTGTATCTATCTAAGGGATTTATGTTTGTAGTAGCATTTATTTTATCTAACTGGAAATTCTTCTCTTTCGTACTTACTAATGCCATATAAATACTACACCACATACCTAGTATTATACTGCAAATGTATTGTGGCATTTTTCGCTGTGTATTAAAACGGCAATTTGTATGAAAGCATGCTGTATTTAGGTAGCTATTTGTTTATTTCCTTTTTCTGCATTCGTACATTAAGAATCAGCTGAAGCAAATCAAAATAGACGAGTCAGGGAAGAAAAGAAAGATAGATAGGGAGATAGTAGCTCACAAGTCAAGGAAGATAATAGATTACTCAGCTGAACTATTTATTTTTGTATTACTATAGTATTTTTGCCATCAGGAGTAATTTCCCAACCAATCCATTAAATATCCCGTACCCTAAGCCAAAGTCGCACTTGATTAGTTTTCCTATTTTGACAAAGACAAAAACTAATTCTGACTTATTGGCAATAATACAAAAAATCACAGAGAATACGCTCATTTCTAATTTGATATATGAGACGACTTCCACAACTATGCTCACAGTCCAGCAACACGAGGATTAAATGAGAGTCAAGACATAGATTTCCAACTTAGCTACCTAAATGACATGTGTCTGGCAATAGTTTCTTGGTAGTATTCTGTATTCGCATGCATGGACTCTCTCAATAGAGCAGAATACAAATACAACGGAGATATAATTTGTGAGCGTCTCATGGTCTTTCTTAGGCAATTATAGGCATCCCTGTGTTTATATAGTGTGTGTACCGTATGCCATAGAACTCTAACTATAAGACCACGACCGTTATTATGTCGCATAGTAAAACTTCCTTTTCTTCTGCAGGATCAAAATACTACCTATGTATAAAAGTGTAAGTACAATCTGTCACTATGAAATATAAACCCCAAGTTTTTTACCCACCCCAATATTACTGCGCCAATAGCAAACAAACTTTACATTGTTTGACCCAACCTAAAATTCCGAGAAAGTCACCTACATAGATTAATATAAAAATAAAGTTGTATTTCCAAAAACACACGAGTCGTAATACCAAGAGAAAGATCAAATGTTTGGCACTTAGAACTTTAGAAGACTGTAAAGGTTAGCATTACTAATATTGCAGCTTACAAAGAGTTATTACACTTCTATTTTGAGACCAAAAATTAAAAATGCAAATAAAATAGAAGAATCGAAGGTTGGAAACAGCGGGTGTGTAAAGAACTAGAGATGTAAGGAATTTAGGCATGAAAGTAAGTTGGGATTTCTAAGAAGAGCAAGTAAAAGTAACACTGTGCCGGATAAAAGAGATTCTTGCAATGTCACTGTTATGGTGTGGGATTATGTAGACTTTCCGTCTTAGTTATATTTTGGCGTGCATAGAGTACTCTACAAGGAACAGTTAAATAGCTGCAAAGTGTACCCTGACTCTGTACTACTGCCCTCAGTTTAATTTTAGTTTTGCAAACACACAATAATGATATGAAAGAGCATAGCATGACCATTTGTTTACTTTTATGGGTGATATTTGAAATGTAATATTGATATTACGTGGAGACGCAAATACACAAGTACCAGCAGTACTACTAGTAGTAGGGTGTACTGTGGTGAAGACGAAACAAGGTCGGAGACAACCTTGTAGACACAAGCCGCTTCATTTTTTATGTGCAATTTAGCTTGTCCCCTTTCATTCCATGTGAATAGCTTACAATATAAACTTGACTTTGCTGCATTGCAAATGTGCACTTGCATGGACTCAGAATTCCCAAAGTATGAAACAACACAAACGTTTAAAAACTCTATATTTCATTTGTCATATTATATAGCATCTTTGCTCAATCCACTTAAAATTACATACTTATTATTTATAGTTAGACTCGCGTTTTACTATGGATCTTTCCGCAACTCCAACTAAAACGTATTTCCATTGTTGTGTTGATAAATCAAAAAAAATTACTGTATGGGCATACAATCGATGTGAAATGAGAGTTACGACTGTAGCTGTGTAAATACTAGAGACTTTTTCATTTTACCCGGAAGACGGTATTTCCTACACATACATACCTATTATACATAAAGAATTGACAATTTGTTATGTCCGCTCTTTATGGTCACAAAAAACCCAAGTATATAAAAGGACTGTCTTTTACACGTGCCATTGCCACAAAATTTGCCAGTTGTGTGTGTTTACGTATACAAACGCTGTATTGAATTGAGTGTACATGGTAGGCACGTTATGTACACTATTTAATTTCTTAATTCCCACATTATAATGTGTATATTCATTTACAAAATGACAACTGTAGGTAATGAATGGCATGGAGTGAATAATTAACGTAATAAATGGCTCCCTCATGCTGACAAACACACGCAACACTAAAGCATTCTCGAAACTTTTCATTGTCAATAATGTAAGTTTGTACAAACAATCATCTTATCCTGTTAATGGGCTGCAGGTCAACTCAGACTGTCGTCACTCATCAACACATGATATAACCACAACAGAGAAACGAAAGACATCAAGTCTTTTACTACCGCAATTAAGAAAGACACACAGGGCAAAGAGAAACTTACTCAACATAATCATACACACAATATTTATTACACGATATTTGCTGCCCCCTTCCTTACGCAAATAAAAAATTATAATTTTATTGCTGCCGTTCGCAGAGTATACTGGCAATGAGTAACAATTAATCTTAAATCAATTCACTTTCCAGATAGAAACAAACATTCATTGCAAGGTACAAATTGTATTACTAAATGTAGTGTGTGTGTTGTTTCTGGATTGTCAATCAAAGTCTCCTTTCACAATTAAATAATCAAAGATCAGCATTCCATGTCGAAAAGCAAAATGCGAAATATTTTTGTCGTGAGTACAACATTAAGGTATATGGCCTACGGTATTCACTTACACGATTCCTGCATTGCGCATTATTAAAGCATATACCTACCTATATGAAATAAGTACATATGAGGTAGTATCTGTATTTCTTGGAAGTTTTTGTTTGCTCGCATTTATCACAGTGAAACTAGCTATACGTCCGGTATATTACACAGAATGACCATGTCAACTTGTCAGAATTCAATATTCGAGTATGGCAAGAGTTAAATTTAGAATTATTACATGCAAAAAGTAGTATCAGCAAAAGCTAAGGTAAATACAGAGGACTATTTATCTATTTTGTTTGAATGACTTGGCACATAATGAGTTTAATGGTACACACTATGTGTCTACTTATTGAAGTACCATATAGCAGGTAGTTTGTTTTAATAGTTGAATGAGTTGAGTGAGTGATATGCTTCAGTCCAGCAGTAATGGAATTTGGCCTGACTGAAGGTTAACAGGAAATGATTCTTTAAGTTTTGTCTTTCAATCCCTATACAATTACGGGTCTATAAACAACGGTCGTTCTTACAATATAGCTTAGTTCGTTTATTAACTATTACTCAATCCGACCGAAACATTCGCATTTTATTTGTCCGAATATAAAATTTGCATACTAAATTTTTTGCATTATTGTTTACCTTTACACAGTTTAATCGGTTTAACGTTTTGGGCCAGCGTTATAACTCACAATCAGTAACGTTTTGAAAATGATAAGAGCTCATGAGTTATAAACCATCTGCAGTACTTTTCTATGTAATATCTATTTTATTAGATACTACTTTTACACAACCGGAGTACTAATTAATGCTAATGCTGGCATCAAAATTACTGCACTCAAAGTGCCATGTGTGTAGGTATCCGTTATATTTATAAATAGGATTTAATGCATTGTCACATCAACAAATGAAGTAGCGCTTGTTGTCTTAAAGTTATCACTTATCACCCAGCTTTGTCACTCACATGAACACCTGTCCAATATCATCTAAACTATTTAGCATAAAATTTGCAAAAGCAAGAATTTTGCATTTTAATATCTATTGCTTAATAAAACTTCTGTTAGTTGTACTTGGTAGGTATAACATGTTAATGAATTGAGCAGAATAAATTCATCATTTGGAACTAGCGACTAGAATTTACCAGCTGAATACAGATAGAAGACGCTATTAGTGTAGTCTTTAAAAAACAAGTATTTCTTCCTTAGCCTTGTGTTGTCAAAGTTCCTTATTTGTAGCACTGCATCTCACAGCTCGACTCGAGCTCGACTCGTCCAGTAAAAATGAAAGTGACATAAACACTGCATTTACACGCTCAAGAAATGACCACCACAGAGTTACACAGTATGATTGCGTTACACAACACAATATGAAAACACTACTAGCTATTAGCCCTTCTCAGTATGCAAAATTGTGACTGGATAAAAAATATTGTTCTTCTGGCACACGTTTGGCTATCATTTAGAAATTGATACCTAAAGCTACCGTCATCGATACACTCATCGCTATGTTTATTACTTGCCAATAACATAATGTTCTTTCTTGACACGAGGAAATGGTAAAAAGTGTCTGCATAGCTTTGTGAAATTAATTAAATAACAATTCATTTCAATTAATTGCATGAAGCTTGCTGCCCGAGGTGTTAATTAACAGAACGTGCTGTTATGAATGAATTATTTAAAAATGTATTGTAATTTTCCGTATCGTTCGTGCCTTCATTTATTTAACTGAAAATAAAATTTCCATTTCATTGAACACATTTCTCTGACAAGCATCTGACTTTAATAAATACTCTTAAATTGAAGTAGTACCTACATGATTCTTCGTCTAAGAAAATTATAGTTCACATTACATGTATAGAATTACAAATTATCGGTATGCAATACGAACTATCAGTTCAGAAAATGTAATTTTTCTCTCTCTCTACCTTGTAATTTCAAGAAGTGAGACATAAATCATGAATGTGAGATTTAAACTCAAACACATATCACTCAAGTACTATATACGCCTCTAGTCATGTAAATGTACACTGTGCAGTGTATAGTTGTTACCCTTAGGGGGATTTTTATTTCAAACACTCGGATTACTAATGCAATGCAGTAGTAGAATGTGAGCGTTTTTAAACTAGAATTTCTTGAAGGAGTGTAGTAGGGAAGCCTCAATATTTACCTGACTTGACTTAATATACAAGTAATATAAGCATTGCATTAAAAGAACATAAGGAAGTTTCTGTAGCTACCACTTTAGAGATTAAAAGACTTATAAAAAGTGAAATCTATAGTTATAATTCTCACCTACTATATTATTTGTATGCGAATGTGTACATCACACTTAAACCTATATAGCTGTACAGCTCCCTTTGCAATGAAAGTGTGTACTTGTGTATAAATGCTAACTACTTTGTAAAATATTGATATCTGATCGTGAACAAAAGTTTATACATAATATTATATATTTGCTTGTACATGAATGTTTTTACGCAAATTATTTTGCTTAGAAATTTCATCAATTCATTACTACTTCAAAAACATATTTCATGACAAAGCAGTATCATTCGACAATTTCAATTCTTGATTATAGTATGAACTCAAGTAGATATATTATATGCATGCAATGCACAGCCAGCATTTATTATAATGCTGATAAATGTATAATTCTGTAACTTTTTGCTTCCCAGATCACGTTACGTGCAAAAGATAAACAAAGGAAGAGATACAGCACGGAATACACGTTGTGTGCCATCCATTTGCATTTATGTGGCTATGTTTTTTGCCGGAGTTGTGTCTAAGCTCACAGCTAAGTGAGTTTCGAAGAATTTGGTGATGATAATATATTACTGGCTATGTTATGTTTATAATAAACCCATGCAGTTCGTTTAATTCATGCTTTTTATGTGCTTGATGGATGTATTCAGATTGTACGTTGGTAGACATATAAAACTATTTTGTGGTTGCCTCGTGTAGTAGTACCACAAACGAATTGGGATGCGGAATGCAATTCGGCTATGGTGTATGTATGTACTTACAGATATATACGTTGGACTCTACAATCTACAAATGTATTCTTGCAGCAAGAACAACACATCACCACATTACTACACTATAGACTCGCCAATGCAAACAAACAAGGTCAAGTGCAACTTTACAGTTTGCCATTGAAACTTTGATCCTGACTTACAAAATGTAATTCTTGTAATAACAAGAATTAAGCACATCAGTGAAATCCCAAAACTAATTTGCAAACATATATTTAACACACATTATTATGTAATTTACTATTTCGACCTACATACTAAATTATTCCATCATTAGTATTTATACAGAAATAAAAGATAGCATAAAAGAGGTGTGCCTGTGTACATATATCATGTAATGTCTTGTACTACATACTTTTATTATGTGCAAGTACAATAAGTTGTTACACATTTTACGTTCATTGGGTAATCAGATAAAAAGTGTAGGTTCTTGTAGATTGCAAAGTAGACGGAAAACTAATTGATGCAATGTACTCACTTAATAAGGAGCATAAAATATGTAAAACTGTTGCAATTACTAAAAGCAGAGAATTTTAATAAAGAACACATTAAGAAAGTGTTTTATTTCAATCATATCTGTTTGGATATCAAAAATAGCGACTGAATTCCCTTAATCTCTAGTTAGATCAACATAATACACAATGTAGTTTTACACAAAACTCAGTAATACATTATTATCAAATATAATAAACTTTTTAGACTGTACTAAATTGAAAACATGTTCACAACATTACATTGTTAATTCATGTTGACAGTGCAGTCTTTTAATCTCTTTCATTCGTTTAATATTCGTTTACGGAGATTCGGTGCTTTGCTCCCGGGCAGATTAAGATTGATAAATAAGATAGAGTGTGTAATTGAGCTTAAAAGCGCAAAGACTGCCTAGATGTGTTGATGTTGTATAAATACAAAAGGAAAACCTACCTCAAGCTCTAGCAAATGCAAAGATTGCAGCAGGGAAAGAGTTAAAAACTTGTGACTGGTACTTTGTAACATTTTGGTTCCGGTTATATGACGGTGCCCTGCGTGATGCGATCCTATAAGTTTGAGGAGCTTACAGCTCCATGGCTATTATTTTCTTCTAGCCTACGCGGAAATTAAGCCTAGGATTAAGCCTACGATGTTATAAACTCAATTAAAAACTCAGACAAGCCTCCAAGTTCAGTGCTCACAGAAGGGGAAGTGAAAAACTCACGAAAAACTTCAGAGTATGCAGTTGAAAGCATCGTATCTATTTTTCTGCTATTTAGGTCGTTTGAGAAGAATCTGCCCGAGAGTTCACTAACTTTCAAATAGCATTTTTACTTGCAAAACTTGTATCAAGCAATGTTGCTAAGATCTCACGAGATTGACTATCGGAAGAATTTACTTGTACTATTTAATCAAAAGCATCCATTTTGTAATTATGATTAGTATTTAACCAAAAAGCCAATTGTGTGGCAATTGGAGTATCTAAAGCAAAAGGAACCAATTATGTGAAAAAAATAAGAGTATTCAAAGAAAACAGGATATGATTTTGTGACAATTGCATGTATAGCAAAATAATCAATTTGGGAACAAATTTCATTATTCTAATCAAAGAATCCATTAGGGAATTGATTTTATTATTCGCACTAATTCCCACTAAAATAATGGGAATATTTAAACTCATATAATCGATTTTGTTACAATTATTGTGGAAATAGGTCTGATAATATCTGAAAACATCTGGTAAGTATTTATGATGCGTATTAGAAACAACAGAGGTGGTGTAGCAATATAAATAATTTCGACTAGAGGCAGTATGCACTTAATGGTCCGAAAAATGTAAAAGGATGGGAAGTAGAAAAATATTTTAATTTTTCGAACAGACCTTCTATCGTAATACCCGTTCGACTGATTTTGCTGTGTAAAGAACTACAATTTGTCCTCAACAATCTGTGTACAAAGTTTCTCCATTATTTTTACTCTAGTTATTGTGTTGACCGACAGAGAGGCATGCTATAGACTTTATAAGACCTCATGTCTAAAACTAAAGAGCAAATATTCTCCATGTATTCTATTCCTTTCCCACCACCATACAAAATACTACAGAGTATGTAACATGTACCCAGTAAGTAATAGTTTGTGTAACATAGAGTCATAAAGAATTCTGAACTACCTACACACACTTTTACGCTTCATATTAGACTCGCAAGCTAGGCGCTACTAGGTACACAGGAAAACACTACGAAAAAGATTCTCCGACAAAATTTCCAGGCGAAGCTATAATTTTCCTCAAATAGCAGTAATCTGTGTTAAACAAACTTTGTATACAAGTCACCGGTAGTTAAACCCAGGCAATTAGCATGACTTGACCTGACATGACCTCATCACACAATTAATTACTTTTATACCTACCTCATATGGGAATTCATTCATTTAGAACTTCATGCATATTTTATACAATATGTATCTGTTCAAACTGATGAGCATTCACAAACCAAATTAATATTCTACAATTGGCAAAATTAGCTAGTATCAGTATACCTAGTAAGTATGAAGTACAAGGTAAGGTACCCAAGTAGTTTAAGCTCTGGATGGAACAATTCTTTCTATAATAGCTAGAACTAACACTACATTTTTTAATTTCATTGAAAATTGCATTGGATGGAAATATATTATAATAATAAAGACAAATCTGCATACCTAATCCTAGGTACTATATTATATGATACTGTACATTGCACTTAATATTGATGATTGCATGAAAGGAAAAGGGACTAAAAAGTTACAACTATAATACAGAGAGATGAAAGGCAATATTATTTCAATTTCTTTGCTATAATAACATTACCAATAGATTTGCAGTGCAGATCATCACTATCACCAAGACTCAAGCTTATTGTATGATACAAAGCCACATTCAATCTGCTACCACCTACGGAGTTTAGTTATACACAATACAATTTTATACTGTAAAGTTTGCACTTAGCGTTATCATTAAAATAAAAATAAAAATTCATTAATTTGTGTTTCCAAAAACTGAACAATCTTAAAGTACTTTTTCCTGTTTTCGAGTAATTTTTCTTCTTTCTTTTTTAGTTTCTGCTTAAATGATCAAGACCAGCAAGTCCTTCGCCTTCGAGTTCTAGATTCTATTTTTCCCGAAGTAGAGTAAGACAGAGGTTGCAGCAGCACATTTCTTCAATTGTTATGCTTCAAATGCATAATGGAGACGCAGCGAAGGCAGCAACGATAAAAATGAAACTGTTGTGGCAAAATAGTTCAGTAGTGTTTTTCTGAATAGACAATATTATATCGTATGCCATGTTTATAGGTACATGTTTATGTATAGAGTATAGAGCTATCAAGAACAGACTTTTGGATATTATTCTTTCCTTCGTTCA
>JAQFYB010004392.1:0-16408 GCA_034694085.1 Pogonognathellus longicornis
TTTTACAAGTGCCAAGATGAAAACGTTAAGCGTATCTATGGACGAAAGTATTATTGATTATGTAAACTCTATGAAGGAACAAATGAGTAAATCGAAATCAGGTGTACTGGAGAAATATGACTTGGCTCGGTAGGATGCGTTTCTGGAATAATTTTATATACCAATAATATTATATTTAATTTAATTTAGGAATAATATATGGAACTACTCTACTAACTCTACCCACCAACAAGGTATCATATAAACCATTAATAATAATCTTTTTTGTTAAACAGAGGGATGTACACAATGTTAACAGATTTGATCGCACGATGTGTGTTCAGCATTACTATTGATAACAAAACAGACACAAATAATTATTTCGTACAAACGCTGAAGAAAATTATTGATGGAGATAATGGACCAGATGATGGTGCCACATTCCTGAAACCATTATTACGTACTATAATATAAATAATATGAAATACAATAATGTCCTTAGCATTTATTGTTAGTTTACTTGCGCTTTTATATATAATTGTTGTTTTAAAATATAATTTCAGTTTCATTTCCAATTCTATTATCGCGTTTCGACAAACCGGTATTTGCCCCCAAGGCAGCCGAGGATATGAGGAAGATTTTACAGGGTTTGGTTGAGTCCAGAAAAAAATCTGGGGAGAAAAAGAAGGATTTTCTTCAAGAAGTGGTAGAATGGCATGATCTGTTGGATACATCCGAGTATAAAAATAACGGCATAACAGAACCAACGCTGCTGCAGCAAGCTCTTGTGTTTTTCTTTGCCGGTCAAGATCAAGTTGGTTACATTACATCGTACGCTTTGCTCAATATTGCTCAAAACAAAGAAATTGAGAAAAAGGTTTACGAAGAAATGGAAAAACATTTAGAAAAACATAATCAACAACTGAAATATGAGAATCTTCACGAACTGACATATTTAAAGGCTTGTCTTACGGAAGCTACCCGTTTAGTACCTCTGTTTAATCGTATTATGAGGATTTGCATGAAAGATTGGGAGAAAGATGGAATCACAATCAAGGAAGGAACTACTGTGATCATTCCAATATGGGCTGCCAACAGAAATCCAAAGTATTTCTCGAATCCTGAAAAATTCGACCCAGAAAGATTCATGCCAGAAAATAAAGACAAGCTTCATCCTTGTGCAATGTCATCCTTTGGATTTGGACCCAAAAATTGTGTTGGGATGAAATTTGCTAATGACTCCATGATTTTTTCAGCTGCCCACCTGATTAAAAATTTCAGATTTATTGCCCGTAGTGGTACCAAGTTGGAGTATTACCCAGGAAATCTTATCACCGCCTTGGTTGCTCCTTACTATCTTGATATAAAGGCAAATAAATAGTTATTTAAACTTATACATCATAAAAGTATAAGTAACATAAATAAATATTATAAAGTTTCGAAAACATAGAAAAATCATACAAGTAATAATTTATCAAATTTATTCAATTGCTTGGGACAGAGATATAAGCATTTTACATTGGTTTAATTTTTGTGTGCAATGTAGCATTTTTGGAAAACGTTCTCTTTAGATAATATGAATGCTATGATACCTTTTTAATGAAAATGATGTAACATTCAATAAATTCATTTCTTTGTTCAAACTTCATTAATCCACATATTAATTGTGAGTTGTGACACGATTAGATTTGACATTTTCATGTCAAGAATACATAAAGCCTTGCACCTTTGTAGTATTCTATTCTATCCTATGCATGACTGGACCACACTAAATAAAAATAGTAAAAAGTTCAATCAAGATTAATGCAATGCAATGGATATGGTTTCATGGGCATGTCGCATGAACATATATTTAGAGATGTAGTACACACTAAGATAGTCCCTGCCGCCTGCAATGTTGTTGGTCAAATTTGGTTTTGTAGGGTTTGATACATCTCCCGAAATTATTTATATAAACCTTTTGGAAAAGTATTTAGGAAAATAGGTAATGCTTAATATGCGTATCGTATTTACTTAATATTAAATCATGCAACACCAAAAATAAGTCAGTTTTGGGAGTAAATGTAAAAGTGTTCCAAGGTCTATCGGTCTATGTATGAAGAAATACTTTGTTTTTATACAATTGAATTTGGAACTGGCAACGTGGACCACATGTAGTAAGTAATAATACGTTACTTATTGATTGATAGGCATGTCGTGTTGGGTTATACTTATTGGACAGATAGGCAGGGCATGTCATGTTGGGTATACTTACCCCATGGATACTTCTCCCGTTTGGTACCTGTCACCTGTGTTTGCTCGAGCCATAAGGACGTGCACGAAAGATTGAGAGAAAGATGGATGGAATTAGTTTATTTTTGAGGATGTGGAATGGAACCTTTCAAAAACCAGAATTTTGAACAAAGAACATAAAGATGCTTCATCTGCAAAGCACGGGATCCCAACTTTGGTAAAGAAAACTAATAATATCTCTTCTCAACCCTTCAAAATGAAACGGTTAATCTAACAACATCGACCGAAATCGTCCCAGTAAAAATTCTATGCGAGACAGTTCTGAAGAAAATGCAAATCATACTTATGAAAAGAATGACATTCCAACTCTGATGACTAACTCATCATAATATTTCACAATTTATAATGTTAGAAATGTGGAAGGGATTTCATGTAATTTAAAAAAAGTATAATAATATATAGCTTTGTCACGCTGATGTTTATAAATTGAGACATAAAAATTCGTAGTAGTTGTTACAGGAGGATTTCTAAATTGTAATATAATATAAGTAATCGATGCATTTCATTTTATTTGAAAATGCTATAATTGATACTGAAACTTGTTCGTCTTTAGAAAATAAATTATTCTCGCTCAAATACAGTACGACGGTATGGACACAATTTTCGTTAATGTCAATAACTATTAAAAATTACTTCATTTAAGCATTTTTACAAACTCGCTTTTTGAATTCTAGCGTGCAATTTGTTTGAATCTCAAATACCAACAGAATAATTTAACATTTGAAATGTTAGTATCGAAATTATATCAAAATGCATCTAACCCACATTATAATAATTTTACCAATTGAGTACTGAACGTACAAGACCAATATTATGAAACACTAAAGGTTTTTGAATAAAATAAGAAAAATATGTATTTTGGATGAACCATGACACAAACAAATCAAGTAATGCTTATTCGGTATAAATAAACCCGTTTTCTGTCAGTCATTATTTATTATGAACTTATTAATGCTATCTGTATTAAAATAAGCATTAAAATATGTATTATGTAAATTCAACCATAATAACTCTCCACAATTAATACGTTATGATATGTAGTAACGTTATGATAACTACTGCTACTGAAATGAGAGATTATTTGTATTTATACAATTCAATTACATAATAGGAACAAAAACACTCATGTCCTCTATAATATAAAGGACATGAGTGTTTTTATACCTACATACATGCCCGTATTCAGGGAGTGGGCAAAAGAGCAATTGCCTCCCACGAAATCCCTAAAAAAAGAGGTTATTTTGTCCTGAAAGTTCAAAATAACCTCTTTTTTTGTGCATTTTGCCCTCCCCGAAATCGATTTCTGAATACGGCCGTGCCTACATATATATATATGTTTGCTCACATTAATGATGATGTGGCAATTTCTCAGAGCAAGTGGGTATTAATTAACTTGCTTAAGTTTGATAAATGCATTATACCACCAATATAGTAGTCAGATTTAAATATGTATCTTATATAATAATAGCGAAAAGCAGAGTATTACAAAGGCCTAATTTACATGTTAAAACCCCTAAACTGACGACTTTTATGTTCTCATAAACCATTGCATCAATTTTAGAGTAAAACACATAATTTTAAAGCCACAAATGCCAAGAAGAAGGATATCAAATAAAATTTTACAAAAAATTGATAATTAAACCCATTTAACCTTATGACCCAGGTGGGAAATAAACATCCCACATCAGTAATCAGAGCCAGGTACCTATTTAACCAAAACAAACCCTTTCTCCATGATATTTATTTATAGAGCCAGGAAGAAAGAAAATAACCTTTGGAACTTGCATTGAAATATAAAGGTGTATATGTATAGAACTTTAAAGCCTTTTTCTATACAAATATACTCACACAATTTATAAAATTCTATACCAAAGACATTAAATAGGTGTAGATTGCATGCTATATAATTAATACACCTTATTTACTGCAAACAAACCATTAACGCTGCCCTAATACCAAGTACACCCCATACTCAAGTACATCCATTAAACAAGACATACCTACTACACTTGCTTATATTTTATTATTGCACAAAGTATTGCAATGCCAGAAAACAATGCAGCCCACACATTTTCTTATACATAAATTCAATGTAATTCACAGGGAAAAGGAAATTCAAAATACAACTACAAATTACAAAATACACAAGTAGTTTAAATACATTATTTATTTTCTTTCTACAAAATACAAATATGTATTTAAAATACATTGGTTTTGATTCACCCGAAAATGCATTTAATTCAATATAATTCATTCTCAATGTGTCACAAGTCACTCCAAATATGTCTCATGGTGTCAGCAGTGTTCCCAGCAATGCAAGGGGGCGATTCGTCCCCTTGCATTGCTTTCTGAGATTTCTGCTTTCTGAGCCTACGACATAAACAGTACCTACGAGAATTTTAAGAAACTACGAGAATTATAAAAGACTAGGAGATTTATAAGAGCCTATGAGAATTATAAAAGCCTACGAAAATTATAAGAGCCTATGAGAATTATCAGTGCCTACGAGAAATATAAGAACATACAAGAATGATCAGCGCCTACGAGAACCGTAAGAGCCAGCAATACGATTTGAACCCCATGTACACTGATTCACCGACCGGACATTAGTAATTAAAGGCCCGCGGAGCGGGCCTGTATTACTAGTATATAATAAGAATAACACTTCAAGGTAGTTGTTCAACCATGACCATGGCTTCTTTTGATGATCAGACTGACAAAAAAAGTCGAGTATATGCGATAAAATCATTAGATTGTCAGTTTTCGTTATTTATAATATCATAGCCATTGCATAAGGATCTGAAAAATAAATAAAGTTAGGTAGTCACTCGTGGAAGCTCGGATAGCACACATTGAGGTGCAGCAAACATTTTATGTGCCAAATTAATTAAAGAAATTTAAAGCGATAGAATTTTTGACTGTTCTTTTCTGTATATATTTTGTTGGACCGATGTCCATTTATATACAAGCATTAATTGCATATTTCTAACATTAAGTGCAATAGCAACTTGTGTCTTAAGTCTAGGGAAAATCTAAATTCAATTGCCTTTATAGAAATCATTTCGGATTTTTTGGAAAAATGATAGTAGAAATTTTGGCTGCTGCTGTATGCGTATGTGTTATTGGACTCATACTGTACGCAAGATGGAATTATGGAACCTTAGAATCGATGGGACTTACTGTGGTGAAACCGTTACACTGGTTCCTAGGAAATACTGCTAATTGTCATTTGGAAGTAGTATGTATTGAGGATATAGAACGGATGAAAAAATATGGAGGAATTTATGGGGTAAATAATTCCATGTAAAATATTTCAGATTCTTTACTTCCTGCTGGTTTTAAATATTGCATGCATTCCATAAATATATTATATTTCTCATTCTAATTTTCAGGTATATGAAGGACGAACACCACAAGTTCATATTTGCGATGCAGAGTTAATAAAATGCGTTATGGTCACAGATTATGAGTATTTCAGGGACCGACCAGAGGTTGATCTTGGATCTCCTTTTCTCAATGAAATGCTGGACTTTTCGCCATGTAATACATACATGAATTTGAAATTACTTAAATCTTAAAGATGACGTATTATAAGTTATAAATATATTATGTGTAATTTAAATCGTGTTAATACATTTACAGACAACAAGTGGAAAGTTTTGAGACAAATGTTAACTCCGACTTTTACAAGTGCCAAGATGAAAACGTTAAGCGTATCTATGGACGAAAGTATTATTGATTATGTAAACTCTATGAAGGCGCAAATGAGTAAATCGAAATCAGGTGTACTGGAGAAATATGACTTGGCTCGGTAGGATGCGTTACTAGAATAATTTTATATACCAATAATATTATAATTAATAATAATCTTTTTTGTTAAACAGAGGGATGTACACAATGTTAACAGATTTGATCGCAAGATGTGTGTTCAGCATTACTATTGATAACAAAACAGATACAAATAATTATTTCGTACAAACGCTGAAGAAAATTATTGATGGAGATAATGGACCAGATGATGGTGCCACATTCATGAAACCATTATTACGTACTATAATATAAATAATATGAAATACAATACACAATGTCCTTAGCACTTATAGTTTACTTGTACTATTATGTATAATTGTTGTTTTAATACATGATTTCAGTTTCATTTCCAATTCTATTATCGCGTTTCGACAAACCGGTATTTGCCCCCAAGGCAGCAGAGGATATGAGGAAGATTTTACAGGGTTTAGTTGAGAGCAGAAAACAATCGGGAGAGAAAAAGAAGGATTTTCTTCAAGAAGTGGTAGAATGGCATGATCTGTTGGATACACCCGAGTATAAAAATAACGGCATAACAGAATCAACGCTGCTGCAGCAAGCTCTTGTGTTTTTCTTCGCCGGTCAAGATCAAGTTGGTTACATTACATCGTACGCTTTGCTCAATATTGCTCAAAACAAAGAAATTGAGAAGAAGGTTTACGAAGAAATGGAAAAACATTTAGAAAAACATAATCAACAACTGAAATATGAGAATCTTCACGAACTGACATATTTAAAGGCTTGTCTTACGGAAGCTACCCGTTTAGTACCTCTGTTTACACGTGGTATGAGGACGTGCACGAAAGATTGGGAGAAAGATGGAATCAGAATCAAGGAAGGAACTACTGTGATCATTCCAATATGGGCTGCCAACAGAAATCCAAAATATTTCTCGAATCCTGAAAAATTCGACCCAGAAAGATTCATGCCAGAAAATAAAGACAAGCTTCATCCGTATGGAATGTCATCATTTGGATTTGGACCCAAAAATTGTGTCGGGATGAAATTTGCTAATGACTCCATGATTTTTTCAGCTGCTCACCTGATTAAAAATTTCAGATTTATTGCCCGTAGTGGTACCAAGTTGGAGTATTACCCAGGAAATATGATAACTGCCTTGGTTGCTCCTTACTATCTTGATATAAAGACAAATAAATAGTTAATTAAACCTACACATCATAATATAAATAAATTATTATAAAAGTGACGAAAAGAATCATTCAAGTAATAATTCATCAAGTTTCTTCCATTGCTTGTTGGGACAGAGATATAAACATTTTACATTGGTATCTTCTTTTTGTGCAAAGCATTTTTGGAAAATGTGCTCTTTAATGAGTGCTATATGACAGTGGCGGATCTACATACGGGTTTTACGGGTCCAAACCCCCCCTGTTGTATCTCAGTTTATACTAGATAGAATTCAAAAATTATGCAATGCGGTTAAATACCTATTATATTCGCGATGTTCACTGGAATTTCCTGCAAAACCCCCCCTGTTATAAATCCTAGATCCGCCACTGCTATATGATATCATTACAATGAAAATGATGTATATAACAATCAATAAATTCATTTCTTTGTTCAAACTGCTTACATTCACCAATCCATACATTTTTACTTGTGGCATTGTTAGATTCAACAATTTCACGTCAAGAATACAAAACTCTTGCACCTTTGTAGTATTATATTCTATCCTATGCATGCTTGACCACACTAAATAAAAATAGTAAAAAGTCCAATCAAGATTAATGCAATGCAATAGATTTGGTTTCATGGGCATGTCGCAATTGTCGCATGAACATATATTTAGAGATGGAGTACACGCTAAGCTAGTCCCTGCCGCCAGTAATGTTGTCGGTCAAATTTGGTTTTGTAGGGTTTGATTCATCTCCCGAAATTAATTATTAAACCTTTGGGGAAAGTATTTAGGTAAATTGAATAGTTAATGCTTAATATGCGTATCGTGTTTACTTAATATTAAACCATGCAACACCAAAACGAAGTCGGTTTTGGTAGTAAATGTAAAAGTGTTTCAAGGTCCATGTATATAAATACATATCCTCCTTCTGCTAATGACTATGTTGGCTCACAACTCTGCATACAGATACTATATACTATTTGCTTTGTTTGTTAACATTTTGTTATTGTCTTGTTTTCCTTTTTAGATTGGCTGAAGTCGTGGCGAGTATACACACTTTAATTGTTTGAGTGTATAAGAAATATTTTGTTTTTATACAATTGAATTTGGAACTGGCAACGTGGACTGCATCAGGCGCGTACCCAGGTTCATAAGCTGGGGGGTGCACAGCAAGATTGTATACTAAAAATACATATTGGGAGAGCAAAATTGAATATTAGGTACAATTTAGTCCATAATAGCAAAATGTTAATTAGGTAAAAACTAAAAACCAACTTAAAATGCATAAAAATCGCGCGTAGCGCGAATTTTTTCGATTTGTTTGGTAAACTAACCTAATTTTTGGGCATTCTGGGGGGTGCACGTGCACCCGGTGCACCCCCTCCTGGGTAAGCGCCTGGACTACATGTATGTATATGTATGTTCACTTTATTGAAGTGTCAAGATACCTCAGTACAATAGTATTGGTCTCCCTCAATCAGACACCTAGAACATACATTCGTTTGAATAATGTTCTACTCCAGATAAGCCCAGGTCACAATCATTATTAGCAATACATATAGTAAGTAATAATACGTTACTTATTGATTGATAGGCATGTCGTGTTGGATTATACTTATTGGAGAGGCAGGGCATGTCATGTTGGATACTTATCCCATATCTAAATTGTTAGCTTTAATTTTTAATACTTAATATTCAGATAACCTAATAGTGTCGACTCTACTGACTGACTGATACTAGGTACTATATTTCTTTTATAGTAATCACACTCCAGGTTTGTCCTCTAAAATTGTTTGGTGAACTGCTGTTAAATATAATTTGAGACTCGATCTACCAAATTTAAATAATAACAGCGTTGATAATAATAATACATTATCCTTTTTAGGGGAATTTTCTTTTTCATTCAGTTGTTAAACAAAAAGTCATAGACATGTGGCCAGGCACGTATCAAGAATTTCTCTTTGGGGGAGGCAGAATGTAAAAACAATAACAGAAATTGAAATGAGTTAGTTATGGGTTAATTTGTCCAAATTGTTGTCATCTTTTCATCTCGAAAAGGTACAACTGACTATGCACAGTAGGTTAACTTCAGTTAATCTCTAATTGATTGCCAAATTGCCAACATCTCTACTACTGAACTAGATGGCAAGATTTATTCGTTTTTATTGTGGACGGTTAATTTTGACCTGGTTATATTAAGAATGGTTGAAAGTACAGGAGATATGAAAATACTGACATTTACGGACTAATATGTATTTTACGGGAACCTAATACCATATTTCGTATGGAAAAATAGGGATAATTTTACTAAAGCAATGTATCAGTATAAGCATGTACAAAAGTTGAGTAAAAATTACATTATTATAAAAAGTAGAATGCAATATTCGAGTAAAGAACTTATGGTAATTGAGCGTTGTGTGTATTGAGAGCATATATCGTAAAAAATAAACTCTGTCTCAACTTTTCCTATATGTAAAATGCATTTACGTGTTTATCGATTATCCATATTTCTTGAACAAGACGCTAACGTTCCTGGAAATACCAACCCTGATATAAAGTCTCTAAGTTTTGAAACTTTAATGGACTTCATTTTGTGTAAAGTAACGATTAACAGTAAAGTCTTTAAGAAGGAGGAATTATATAATCAATTGAATTTCTAGTAATTATAAACTAATATCCTAAAATTATCTTTGATTTATGTGTATGTAAAACGTAAAAGTATTTCCCATGCACTTCCCACAATTACGATTGAAATACTTTTAGGCATACCTATTAAAGTTTAGCTAAGCGTATAACTTGAATACAATATATAATTTAAAAACGTAAAAAGACTAATAATCAGTGCCTTAGACGTAATGGCTATTGCTGTTAGTTGCGTGTAATAAGTATATAGTACAGCTAACTAATGTCCAATAGCCATTATGTCTAAGGTATTGCTAATAGTATATACCTAGTTTAACTTTGGAAATTTAACCCGGAAACTCCCCCTTTGGTAGGTCATTAGTCATTACATACGCCTTCATTTATAGAACAATTTATATGTATGTCTACTGGCATACTGGCAAACACTTTATTCATCGATTCATCGAAAACAAGTCGGTCATTTGACATTTGCATTGGACATATTCTGTCTCGATGGATTTCATTTTAAAATTTACTAATTCTTCAGGCTTGATTTCAAAATTAAATTTCCAGAATCTTCTCAGATGTGTTGTGTTATGGGGTAATTTTTTAGGATCAATTCCCTTTATTTGGAATGACACTGATAAATGTATCGCTATTGCAAAACGGAGGAAAAAATGGTGGCTTTTCTACATTCATAATAATTGCTACATTACTTTTATCTGCACAAAATGGATTTACCAACAATTTGTTGTTGAAAATACAACAATAGCGTCGATATGTTTTGTTGTTGTAACGGTGATGCTAAGTGTAATATCAATATCTTCCGTCGTAGCCCTCAAAATGGAATCCCTAGTACTGTTAATAAATACTTCCATGAAAATGATTCATCACAAAAAAGGTTTGTGTTAAAATAGGTATGTATGTAATATGTATGTATATATAATGTGTAAAACATATTTTAGTATGTAAAACACATGATTGATTCCTTGGGCGAATTCGCATTTTCTTCTTAGAACATTCTTAGAACCAAAAATATTTATATGTAAAATGAATATACTTTTATTATCTTTACAATATTGTTACAATTATTTCAAACCCCCATGAACAGTCAAAGTCAATCTCCATAATAGTATATACTATTCGAAAAAATAAGAACATTATATTATTGTGTGGTTTTTAATTGTAATTAATGTTTCATGTATATAACAGAGATAGAATCATTGGAAGAAAATCGTCCTTGTACACCAAATATTGTGATAATTTTTGGTTGGCTGAGCTTGAGTGCGATAATAATTTGGCCAATTTTATTTGCGATTTTGGGAATTATCAAACCTGATTGGCCTTTCTTCTACACAAGTTCCATCGCTACAAAATCTTCCGTTACGGGGCTGGTCACATTATTGTTAGTTTTTCTTGTCCACCCGTTATTTGTCTTATATCATGTTTCGGGAATAATGACACATGCTTGGTTCCACATGGTGGCCGTCTTTGGTGTGATTATGGAATTCTCTTTCGTCATTCGCGAATCAGAGTAAGTCGATCTTCAATCTTTCAACAATTGATTCAACAATAATTGCATTTTTGAAATTGCATTTATACATAATTGCATTTAGGATTGCATTTTTCAAATTGCATTTATAATTGCATTTTTCAAATTGCATTTATAATTGCATTTTTCAAATTGCATTTATAATTGCATTTTTCAAATTGACTACTGTTTTAAATGAATAATTTTAATTGTTCAATTTTACAGTTTGAAGAGAAGAAAATATAAATTGGCCAAAGAGTCTCCGGAACCCGAGTATGTTAGGAAAATGTACACAATGCTACAAATATGCGTCAAGATTGTAACAGAAATGGAAACAACTGCTCTGTTTATTATTCAACATGCGATAAAAAGATGCATTTACATGTGTAATTACTGCTGGATTCGAAAAAGTGAAGAAATCGGTCCATTTCCAACTCAATTTATGGTGGGATTGTCAATATTTTTAATATTAGTCTGGAGCATTTTATTATGGGCTACATCGGTGTTGTACCATAAATCCAGCAGCTGCATCAAATCATGGAAATATTTCAAAGGTAATAATTCTTTGGAAACAAAGGATATGAAGAAATTTGCAAACGCGTGTCGACCTCTAAAGATATACATAGGTCAGTTTTCGTACTCAAAGAAAACAAAAATTCTAATGTTTCTCCACTCAATTAGTAAAGGAACATTTGAAATGCTACTTGCATTTTGATTATCATAATATTCCAACTGATTAAAATAAACACGTTTTAGTTCCAGTTCGAATCAAAAATAAACTGTAAAACAGATATAAGAAAATAGCGTCAGTTAATGGGGTGTCTTGAGACAATTTTTAGGGTATCTTGGAGCACTTTTTGGGTAACCATTGTTTACATACGTATAATAATAATATTTTCTGATTCCCCCCACCGACCCGCCCTACAATTACGCGTTCTTAGAATTTAAAGTTATCCGTATAATCGGAATAATACCATGAAATCATCCCGCATCGGTTTTTTTAATGTTACAAATATTAATTGTGTGTTCCCAATGAATATGCCTATAAGACTGCATTCCGTGTGTGTTACATTTACATATAATTAGCGATTTGAAACTATTGTATAAAATACTCATTTTTCGTCATGGTTCGTCAAGCTTTTTGAATAAATGTTTGGAAAGAGCACCCAATTCTACCCGCCATTAAGTCTCTCTTTCTTGCTCGAAAATTATTGCTGCCTAGGCAGGTCAACGTCACTAGCCCGAACTACACGCTCCAACTAGAACAAAAATTGTTCGCCTCCGAAAACTACGACTATCAAAACCAAAAAGATTGTAATTGAAAAATTAAGTCAAGTTACTGATTTATAAACAAAAAATTGTTATTAACAATGCCATAATATAATGCGGGGACAAACAGGCAATTGCTCCCAACCCAATCCATTCACGAAAACGAAATACGCAATGGACAAAGTGCAAAAAATGACTAATAATTTAGATTGCTGTTAAAATGATCATGGGAAGTTAAACAAATTAATTGAATCCTCTTGTGCGAATCTGTGAGTGATACAAACACATCCATAGCATCTTAACTGATACAACCTTGATACTGAATATTACATTGAAGGACAGTGTTGCAGAAATCAGAGACAATTAAAAACAAAAATACTTTCATGCTGAACAATGAACATGAACTACGTTGTACGTGTATGTATATACGTACCATTTAATCCCCCTGACCATCACAAATGACTGTGGTTATTCAAGACAGTAATGCAGGACAATGAGAGCCTTGCCTTGGTCACCAATAAAGGAAAGCAAGGATTGTCCGATAGTCATTATGAACTTATTATTGCTATTAATATTTATGAATATGTAAATTCAAGCATAATATAAATCTCCACAATTAATATAACCATACATTACGAAAACTACTGATCATGATACGAGATTATTATGTGTATTATATAATCCAAAAAGATGTTTACATAATAGGAACAAAAATATTCATGTCCTCTACAATTTAAAGGACATTATGAGTGTTTCTACAAAACCAGTATATTTTGATTGAGTGCCTATAATATACATACATACATATTTTTTGCTCTATTATGATGATTATGTTGCAATTTCCTCAATGTAAGTAGGTGGGTATTATATTATGGGAATAAAGTTTGATACATGCATTTAGTACCCACAATAGTCAGATTTAGGTGTACATAATAATTACTTCATGGTATTTGCTCAACCATGGCCATAGACTATTAGGATTATGTGATACACGCAGTAAGACTGGCGAAAAAATAAAGCCGAGGATATATGATACGGATACAATTCAATAGGTTGTCAGTTTTCGTTATTTATAATATTATGGCCATTTGCATAAGCATCTGAAAAATAAATTAGATGCGTAGCCATAGACGAAATACATAGGTACAGATAGTACTATATATTGATGTGTAGCAAACATGTGTCAAATTAATTAAGGAAAAGTGATACAAATTTTTATGCTGTATGTGTAGACTGATATATCCATTTATAAAAGCATTCATTACATATTCGTCAGTGTAATAGCAACTTACGAGAAAGTTTCCCTAAACAGCCTTAGCAAGTTCCCTGAGCTTGTATCTTAAGTTTAGGAAAATCAAAATTCAGTCGTCTTAAATCAAAATCATTTCGGACTTTTTGAAAAATGATAGTAGAAATTTTGGCTGTTGCTGTGTGTGTATTTGTTGTTGGGCTCATACTGTACGCAAGATGGAATTATGGAACATTAGAATCCATGGGAATTACTGTGGTGAAACCATTGCACTGGTTCCTGGGAAATACTGCTAATTGTCATTTGGAAGTAGGACCTTTGGAGGATATAAAACGGATGAATAAATATGGAGGAATTTATGGGGCAAATAATTCCATATAAAATATATTCAAATATTCTACTGTGTGCTGTATTATGAAATCGTAATAAATGCATATTTTCCATACTAACTTTCAGGTTTATGAAGGGAGAGAACCGCAAGTTCATATTTGCGATGCAGAATTAATTAAATGCATTATGGTGACAGATTATGAGCATTTCAAGGACCGACAAGAGATTGATCTTGGATCTCCATTTATCAATGAAATGCCTGACTTTTTACGATGTAATACATGAGTTAAGATCTTCAAGATGACACATTATAAATACATACAAAGTACTTTAAATGTTATTAATTTAATGCATTTACAGACGAAAAGTGGAAAGTTGTGAGACAATTGTTAACTCCGACTTTTACAAGTTCCAAGATGAAAATGATGAGTGGATCTATGGACGAAAGCCTTATCTATTATGTAAATACTTTGAAGGCACAATTGAGCAATTCAAAATCAGGAGTGTTGGAGAAATATGATATTACACGGTAGGATTCATTACTTGATTAATTCTAACAATAATAATAGAATCAAGACTGTATCTAGCGGTAGCGTACGTGCCCCCACCCCGAAATCCCAGAAAAGAAGTATTTTACCACAAAATTACGCAATTACGCTCAATTTTTTGAAAATTGCAATTTATAATAGAAAATTGATGTTGGAACACCCTCAAAACAAAGTCCTGGATACGGTCTTGATATGATTTAGTAATATTTATATATTATGTAGGTATATGCGTCAATATGAGAAGTATATTATAAAAAATCGGTACACATAATATTTTTGTTAAACAGAGGGATATACACAATGTTAACAGATTTGATCGCAAGATGTGTGTTCAGCATTAATATTGATAACAAATCAGATACAAACAATTATTTCGCACAAACTCTGAAGAAATTGATTGAGGGAGAGAATGGACCAGATGATATCACATTCATGAAACCTTTAGCATGTACCTAAATACTACATTAAAATATATTAAACAAAATAAAATGTATACCTAAGTAAGTAGGTCATATTATTAGTAGTATATATGTATTATAAAACATAACTTAATGTTAATATGTATTTTTAGATTCGTTTCCGATTCTATCACGTTACGACAAACCAGTATTTGATCCTAAGGCAGCCGAGGACATGAGGAAGATATTAAAGAGTTTGGTTGAGTCCAGAAAAAAATCAGTGGAGAAAAAGAAGGATTTTCTTCAACAAGTGGTAGAATGGTATGATCTTTTGGATACACCCGAGTTTAAAAATAACGGCATAACAGAATCAACACTGTTATTTCAAGCTGTTGTGTTTTTCTTTGCCGGTCAAGATCAAGTTGCTTACATTGTAGCATACGCTTTGCTCAATATTGCTCAAAACAAAGAAATTGAGAAGAAGGTTTACGAAGAAATGGAAAAACATTTAGAAAAACATAATCAACAACTGAAATATGATAATCTGTCTGAACTGACTTACTTAAAGGCATGCCTTACTGAAGCTACACGTTTAGTCGTTGTGTTTTTCCGCTCCTCAAGGATGTGCACAAAAGATTGGAAGAAAGATGGAATCAGAATCAAGAAAGGAACTACGGTGATCATTCCTACATGGGCTGCCAACAGAAATCCAAAGTATTTCCCGAATCCTGAAAAATTCGACCCAGAAAGATTCATGCCAGAAAATAAACATAAGCTTCATCCGTATGGAATGTCATCATTTGGATTTGGACCCAAAAATTGTGTCGGGATGAAATTTGCAAATGACTCAATGTTCTTTACAGCAGCCCACATGATTAAAAATTTTAGATTCATTGCTCGTAGTGATACCAAGTTGGAATATTACCCAGGAAATCTTATCACCGCCTTGTGTGCTCCTTATTATCTTGATATAGAGGCAAAATAGTTATTTGCACGTAATAAAAGTACAGTTCCATTTTAAAAATATTACATTGGTCGGAATACATAAAGGAATCATTCATTGTTCATACAAGAATTCTTTTATCAAGTTAATCCAATTGGGACAGATAATAAACAATTTACATTGTTTTTTGTTGTTGTGGGTAGAAATATGTACATAGGTAATTAGGTATGTAGTGCCTAAGATATCAGTATATTAAACGCTCAGTACAGAGCACAGCACAAGTGCACACTGAAATGCAA
>JAQFYB010004393.1:0-16408 GCA_034694085.1 Pogonognathellus longicornis
TTTAGGAGTATTGAAAGCGGATCTGACACAATCAGATTTAGCTATCAGCTCTTTTTATGACACTAGGTCACAGCTCTTGAGCACTTTAAACTTTGTACTGGCAAATCGTCATGAAACCACGCACTGGTGTCATGACAGTCATGACAGTCTTGAGTATCAATTCATTCTGTTAGTCTCAACTCACGTAAGAGCCAGCGTTCTAGGGAAGGTAACCCTAAGGTAACCCCGTACTACACCGAGTAAAGTATCCCCCTATAGTTCTGCGGAACCGTGAGATACGAAGCCCAGACCTCACTCGCAGCAGCGGGTGTTGCCACCCTTGAATCGCAACGAATGAACAGAAATAGGGTTAACTTAGGGACAATGCTAGCCCATGTAGTAGCCCTAGAGAACATTATAAATGGAACACGCGATATAATCGCGCCAGAAATCTATAGGTGGGTATTTTGCCTTACAATTCTCTAGAATTGAATCTATTAAAGACACGAAAGGTGTTGTTATGTTACCCAAATAACATCCTTCCAAATTCCGTCCTATTGGTCTCTGAGTTCAGCCGCAGATGGGTCCAAAGTAGTATAGCCTTGCCTTGGTAGGCAAATAACTCGGAAAATGGGTAGTAGAAGCAGAGAGACACTGGCGTAGCCAGGGGGGCAATTGCCCCCCCCCCCGAAATCCGGGAAAAATAGTTTTTTTTGTCCTGAAAGGGCAAAAATCGCAAAATTTTTCGCGCTATGCGCGAATTTGATGTATTTTATGCTCATTTTTGGCCAAATTTGCTCAAAATTTTCGCGCTTCGCGCGAAAATGAACACTTATACAATCATGTTTTGAGTTTGCCCCCCCCCCGAAACCAAATCCTGGCTACGCCCCTGGACGCGTGTATGCATAATTATTATTTTGTATTTATAAATTATTACCTAATGTATGATTGAAAGCTATATACAGCTTAGCTTACAAACATATTTGTGCAATAACATTAGACGTTTGTGAAATGAAATTTTTATTCAACTCCAATCAATCATGGGCATCAGTTGCGCCCTTATCTTCTGCGAAGCTCTGGGCCACAATTTTCACAATTCATATTACTTACAGCAACGAGCAAAAGCTTTGGTATCCAAACAAACCCTGCTTTACTTTTTCTGCTGTCCGAATATTAGTTACATACATTTTAGTTATACGAAATAATTATGCAAAATCGAAATGGTGCATGTTAGGTGAATATTACAAGGTTGTTTATTATTGCCATCCAATTGCGCTTGATATAATATATATATATACCTACGCGAAATGTATATAGCTGCATGTCTCATGTCTCATAAATATTATTCAGTTGCGTTTATTCTATCTCTGTATTTTTTAAACGATATTACAAAGATATCTAGGGTTTCATGTGTGTCTCACCTCATGTGAGATTTTATTTCTTGGAAAGTATCAAGTATCGTATGTTTTTTTCCTTTCAGTTAACTTGGATTATTAAAATTAACAACAATCGTTTCTATTACCAAAACTTATACACAGTAAATATTATTGTCTTGTGAGAAATACATTTACAATTCGAATAATGTATTTCATTTATATATATATTTTTGGAGTATAATTTGGCTATTCCATATTCTGAAAATCACAAAGCCAAAGTCACCTAATCACCATTTATCTTGAAGACGGTCGGTGGTGGTCTAAAGAAGAGTCTTAATTAATAAATATTTTATGTCTTGTACTAGATAGTGAAATATTTAAGCACAATCCTGAATTACATATTAAAGTCTAGATGTCTACAAGCAAATTATTTGATCATTATATCAATAATGTTTATAAAGCCATCATTTGCTCTAACTATAATTTTAGTTTTGTTACTCATATTTTTTATTTATGAAAATTATGTGCTTTGATAAGGAAAAGTACATCATAGAAAGCATATTGTAAACTTAAAAGGGTACAATATAACTTGTAAGTCTAATTCCTAAATCCTCTTTGTCCTGCCTAGTACCCACTATAACGGAGTGAAGAATAGGTTCTTAGAAATTGGGAAAAACCCCAAGTCAATTGCATAGGGAATTTTCGGCTTATAATTTCTAATTGCCGGGAGCAGATATTTGCGGAGCAAGGAAAGTTAGTGGAAGGGTCGTGAAAGTCGTGATCATAACGATAAATTTAATTTTCAAAAATCTCACAGTGCAAAGCGTATATAGTAAAAATTTCAAGGTATGCAATAATAATTGAAGGGTAAACGAATGCAATGTCTCCAAATGTTTATGTTTTTTTAGTCCTTGCCTATTACGAAAGTTTAAACTTCAGTTAGTTTAGTATGGCTAATAGAGTACAAGCTTGATTTGTTTGGTTTGATAGCTCATTGAAACCCACTCAATGTATTTAATGCAAATAAAAATCGTATTAACACAAGTTTGCGAACGAACAGCATAGACGAATTTATTTGATATCACAGCAGTATGCTATACTTGTATTCACATATAAAATAGAAATGTTATGTAATTGTAACATTGAACGTAACAAATGTAGAAATAAAACAATCAAAATAACGATTATATCTATGCTGTACAATTAATTAATATTACAATTCATTTATATTGTAAATATGTAAAGTGCTAGCAATCGTGATTATTTCCTTCCAAAAATCATCGTGCAATACTCTAACCCATTTCTACAAGCATCCGCGAACCAGAAATACATAACCACACTGAGGTACTCATTTTTTCCCTCTAAAATGTATTTGGTCAACTATATTATAAGTATATCGTTATTGTTACTATTGTTGGCTTTAATGCGAGGATATCATCGGGTATCCATTTATCAGCCAATGAGTTATATACTAAACCTTCATCTAATCCTGCAACAAATGATATTTCTACCCAATTTTCGATGTCTATAGACATATTTCTATTTTCTTACAATTCATTAAATCTGGAAGGTATGGATGATAATGATAACTATGATTTAGGAAAGGAGGGATCATATCAAATGCTAACACCTCTCTTTATGTTTCATAAGATTAGGAGCTAACACATCAACACATGATATAAGACTGAAAATATACCTAATATAAAAAATATTTCTTTTACCATACGGTGATATTTTAGCGACACGTAATTACCAAAGGACTGCCTGTTGGCGTGTTATAAAATAAATACAACTTGACAAAAAACTGTAAAAAAAACATTTAACACAAAAAAGACAATAATAAAAATACGGATGACACATCTTCATACTGTACACGATAATTTACAAACGACACACATACTGAAGAAAATGCAAACGGAGTTACAAAATAACATTTGTAATGATATTATTTGGTTATTTTATACCTACTCCCACACACCCCTTTAGTTTTAAGGTATGTTAATGAGAGCCTAATGCAAGAAAAAAGAAGAAGGTGATATAACAATGTACAAAATATTTTACCCGGAGAAGTTAGACTAGGTAAGCTTAAATAATCACTAATAAATAATTCAAAAACCTGATAAGTTGAGAATCAAACCTGGTTTCAATCTACTTTGTCAAAAAGTTAATAATGTAATTTTCGATAAAACAAGGTGCATGCATTAGATCTTTGAAAAATGCGATTGGTAATAACTGTTTGTTAGTTTATATGTGTTCACTGACCCAGTGCAACTACTATATTATGTGATTTCAAGCAGCACAAACAGACAGAGCTGGAAAGCGATACAGAACTTCCCCACAGATCCGTTTTGTACCTCCTACCAATTACCTCGGTAAGTCTTAGCCCCCCCATACTCCCAATTCTACTTACTTACCCGCATAAAGTCCTACGAACGTCGAGTGTACACGAAGTAATCGCATCGTTCAGAAGACCGAACATGGCTGAAGATAGGCTTCGTGAAATCATTAAAAAGGAACTAATAGGGACGATTGTAATGACTCATTACAATCGAAAAACTTATAGACTCCAGGCATGGATGTGCGGGTGAGTAAGTAGAATTGGGAGTGTGGGGGGCTAGAATTTACAGCGGTTTGTGGTAGTCGGTGCCTTTAAAAAAATTAATTGTACTTACTAGACAAAACCACCACCACCAAATGTCTTTTCTGTGAGGAGGTGCAAAACCGAACTCGTGGAGTGCTGTAGCGTTTTCCTGATCTGTTTCTGCTGCGTGAAATCACATATGAATTTAACTCACTGTCGGTAATAAGAGAATACCATTCTCCAAGCAAGTAATTTTATAGAATCCATGCCTGGATTCTATAAGTTTTTCGATTGTAATGAGTCATTACAATGGTCACTATTAATTCCTTTTTAATGATTTCACGAAGCCTATCTTCAGTCATGTTCGGTCCTCTGAACGATGCGATTACTTCGTGTACACTCGACGTTCGTAGGACTTTATGCGGGTGAGTAAGTAGAATTGGGAGTGGGGGGGGGGGCTAGGATTTACTGAGGTAAGTGGTAGGATGTGTGAAACGGAACTGGGCCTGCTTCGTGAAATCACATATTATACGCTTAATGGTACCTATAACTGGGTTTCCAGAAGTTTTCCAAGTAAACGATAGCGCAATAAAACTTTGATTTCTGAACAAGAAATCAACATCTTTTCTTTCTATGAGAGTCATTTACAAACTAATTAATTAATGGACAAAATCCATTTCAACGTACTCAAAATCATTGATGTATCATTATGAGAAATCAGCACAACATACTGACGATCAGTGAAACTACGAATGAACAAAATGGCTCATTGACCCAGGGCCTATTTGTCATGAAACCCCCCAATCCAGGCTCCACCATGACGCACTGCCGTAGCCAGAGTGAGCAGGGAAAATTTTTCCCCGCCACATCCCAGAAAGGGAATATTTTACGGTGAAGCTTCTAAAAACAATTCCAACTGTACACACAATTAACGATTCTTTCATGTGACACTACCACCTACAATACATATTGTGAAATAACTTTTCAGCTTTTGAAATGTTTTATTGTGTATATATATACATAACATTCACACTTATTGAAGCAAATGTTATTGTAGGTACTGGGATCTACACGGTAGTTTTTACATGTAGCGAATATGTACACTATCAGTATTTAAACCGTGGGACATAGATAGTCAGAAAAAGCATTATTCGTGATCTTAAAAAGTCACGTCTACAATACCTACATATTATATTATAATATCCGTTTGTAAGGGTTTAGCTAGTTTGAACTTACACATTTTACACGGTTCGTAAACTAACGTTAAGTTCTATCTGAACGAAATATAAGATTGGGTAGACTCCGTAAATTAAGCTTATAATAAGTTAGTTTTGAACACTGACACTTGTAACAAACTGCAAAACGAACCTTAAATTAATTTGTAATGTATTCATGCACACGCAACAGTACCTGTAATATGTATTCCATCTTGAAAATATGATCCTTAAATGTACAACTGTAGATACCTGATCATAAAGGAGGTGCATTGGCGATTTAAGGAAGGTTTGAGGGGTTTTTTCTTTGTTTCATATATGCTTTAAATGGTTGTGTAACACTCCTTATTTATAACAGGAGATCGTCTAAGTACTCATCATACTCTTCGTCTCTGCTCTTTAACTCAGGAAGTACGGCTGGCTCTTTCCAAATGCTTCCTCCAACACCACTACCACTGTTATTTGAATCAGGCTCGCTTTGACGAAAATCACAACTACTTTTAGTTTTTTTGTCTTCGTATCGATTAGAATCTCTCATTTTTCGTTTTTTGGCTCTTTTCGTCACCTCCTTTCTTTGATGGCAAAAATTTAGCTTGATAGAGCATGAAGGGCAGAGACCTAGTAATGTGTTCAAATCAATTATTACTTTATATATACCAAATAATAATAAAAAAAAATCGTCCAAAATTGACTTACGCAGTTTCACTAGAGTGTTCTTTCTTTCTAACTCCTCTGTGTAACAAAAATTAACTTCCCACGACTTCAAATCGTCCATATTTTCACATCTTTTATCTCCGCAGATAAACTGACCTTTACCATCCGCAAGTTCCTTCTCCGTTCTCCATCTCATGCCGATCTAAATAAATGCATCGATACAAAATTAATGGTTCTCAAATGTCTTTAAACGTTTGTTCTACATTAAAGACACTAAACTGTATTTTGTATATTGTTTTCAATGGATTAAAATGGAAAATAATGTAAACTACTAAAGCAGAGACAGCTTACCTTGTTTTCCTTGAAATACAGTAAATCACTTATACAATACTCTTTGAACAACTTATCGTGGTATTTTTTAGCCAACTGTCTCTCCCACGTATCTGCTTCTGCTGGTCCATTCCACAGAAACCGATGGTTAGCTTTTATGATATCATAATCCGTCTTATCGTTTGAACTAGAAACAAAATGATAGTAATTTAAAAACCTTCTATTGTATTAACATTTTGAAGTATAATGCAGTATATATATGCTGTGAATTTACCTGTCACGCTGGAGAAGTTTAGAAGAGCCGGGGAAATAGAGAAAGTAATCCCGCACAAGCTTTTTATGTCTGTTATACGCATTCATAGCTAAAAATGAATTTTTATACGATTCGGTTCGACGTGCGACGTCATCTATCATACTCTTCGATGGTATACCTACATATTTTCAACATATTTTATCATTTAGAAAGGTAGGTATTTAACAATTAATCGTGTATTTATTCGATCGTATGAAATATTAGTTAGTTATTAAGTTATTTTACCCGAAGAATGACTCGCTGAGGTACCCGGCAAAGACGATGGCATTTTTCCCAGCGGAGAATGAGTGGTTTGCAACACCGACGATTTTTGCAAAACACTTTTTTTCGAACATTCTTTCTTGCTCCATTTATCCGCATCATCTTCAAAGCTTGAGTCATATCCATCCCAATCACGCTGACAATCACTAGTCATATTGTATGTATTATATATATAAGATCGCAGCAATACCGGAAACGTGAATACCTACAAAAGAAAATAAACAACTTCAATTATTTGCATAAGAAAATAACTCGAATGAAATTCGATTGGCAATTACTATTATGCAATCATAAAGTAATCGATTATGAGTGACTATTCAGCAGTACAATGGTTTTTCTCCCATAAATCTTTCATGTTTTCATGAATTGAAAAACATGTCTTGTGGCTGAGATTGAGATTACTATAGTGTCAGATACAGCATGACAGAGGTATTGGGTCATTCAGACCAACCCTGTAAAAGTGTGAAATAAAAATTTATTCAAGTGCATAAATGATTATAATATAGTTCAAATATGCCAATAATAGCCGTATCATATATCTGTGAATTATAATCATATTGAGAAAATTACTCTGAAGAAATTTTTCTGCAGCGATGGCAAAAAAGCAGTCAGGTCAGTCGTATTATACTAATAGTGATTTGTGCATTTCTCTATAATTCATCTTCCTAAAGCTTTTATATTATGACATTCCTGACAAAATATTTAAGGCACTTTTCTCAGCGATTAGTGTTTTTCGTTCTGGAAAAACTGAAAATTACGGCTGACAGTTTAATGTTTGTTTTACATTTCATGAGCAGAAACTGAAAGAATTTCTTATTTATAGTCTTGGACTTCACGATTTGAATAAAAAACACTAGTAACTATAGAAAAATTCAGAGAATTTAATGCTACTTTTCAATTGAAATTTTTTGTTATTTGGTAACTTTATTTTAATTCTTTTAATTTTCAGTTGCTCGATTTTTTAAACCTCAAAATCCAGTTTAAGATATTTATAAACCCTAACTCCAAAAACGCTTAAGTCAAAAGTACTAGATGATATAGAACCCCAACCCAACCTTGACAAGCAAAAAGACCTGAAAATCCTTATCTGAATTGCAACACTATAACTTCTAATGACTACATTTGAATTGCTCAAATTAATGAACAATTAACTCGAAATCAATTTTGAATCCCCCAGCCACAAGAGCTATAAATCACAGGGTTGCGGTTAACCCTAGGGTTGGGGATTTACCTCTATTAGATACAAAATATGATGAACTCCGCATTTTAAACTCATGATTTTATATTAAACATAAATATTAATAACAACACTAAAAATAATACTTTCTAGTACACCACTTCGCTTTTGAAAAAAAAATATTTGTATTATTGTTTGATCATTAATCTATATCAAGATTGGATTGTTGTTGCAATACCTATATAGTGTAAGTAGCAGTTCAACGCTAGTACTTACTTTTGGCTTTTTAACTAAATCGTCACCACTATTACGGTCCAAGGTACAATTATTGAGTGAAAATCTCAAACTATATAAATTCTCCATTGCTTTGCTTGTACGAAATTAATGTCTCATTCATCAGCGATTGAGTAATCCATTTAAATAAAAAAACTTGAGCCTTCAAACGTAATATCTTCCACATAAGGGACTTCTTCCATCTTAAGCTAACCATTAAAACACGATTTAATATATAATTCTCATTGCTTATTGTCAGTTGTATGATTCTCCAATTGTTCTCAAATAGTGTGTCATTTGTTAGATTAACTATAGTGTAAGCTAAATATCAGTATAGCTGGCACGAAGAAGGTACGCTCTCGTCCTTATATTAATCTAGACACAACTGAATTCTGCTAGTAGGTAATTAAACTAGGGTAATTATACCTAAGTAGTACCAGATGATTTCTTGACAATCACACATTTTTTGATGTTCTAATTTATTTTACTGATCGTAATTTTCATATTTTAATAAATTATTAAAGAAGAATTAAAAGTATTTTGAACAGATTTGGAAGTCGGTGTTCATACGTTCCCTCTGCCAAGCATCCAACGTATGCCACTGACTTACAAATCTGTCCAAAATAATTTTTCTTTAACGATTTATTAAAATATGAAGATGACGATCAGTAAAATAAATTAACACATCAAAAAAATCTGTGATTGTGAAGGAATCATCTGCTACTCATATTATAATTATGACTATCCTAGTTTAATTACTATATCCGAATTCATATTTGTCTAGATTGATATATAGACGGAAGCGTACGCTCCTATATTGATGTATAGCGTACTGGAAGTCTATCAATCTGTGTCAATGGGTTCTCTATAGTGTCTATAGCAATGAGCAAATAATATTATGCTCTTTCTTTATTCCTAAAAGTAAATTAAATCTACCTAACTATAAAAGTTCACCTTTTAAGTGTTTTCAGCCTCGCCCAAATTATTGAGGTGCACTAACTAACAGTTGACAATGCAACCGATATGACAATCAAATGATAATATCGACACCCACGCTTTTGCTAAAATATTGACACCTTGATGTCACCTTCAGACATCAGATGTAATTTGCATTTTTAAACTGTTATATATTTATTTCATCATTATATAGCCATAATGCAAAAATGCAAGCAACCTTAGTCAAGTAAGTATTCCTAACAGCTAATAGAAACAACATATTATTATCTATTTTAGCTTTTGTCAATTAACTTGGTAATGACTGCTTACCGATGACCGAATGGAATTGTGAATATCAAATAATGTTAGGTATGTATATACAATGCAAACAACAATGGTTAAACGGCAGAAACTCACCCAAAACAAATGGTGTGGAGTAAAGGAGGAGGATGTTGTAATTAACTTTCAACTTTGAAGCTCTAGCTGCTGGACTAAAGTCAACTTTAATCTAACTGACTACGACAACTGCTGTTTTTAATGTCAAAAGCCAAACTATTTAAGTTGTAAGTTGTATTACGTACTTTCCAACGAACCATAAATAAACATTGAATCAGATGATGAATACTGAGCAACAACCAAACAAGAAGGCAGCAACAACTCCATACAACAGTGAAATATTTTGGACAACTTTCTTACCTTCCCGACAATGAAATGAAGAAACTCCTGCTGGATTGGATTTCCAGTGTTTTTAGAGACTTGCAGAGACAGATGACAATGACAGATTTAGATGTGATATGTGGATCCAGTACAGCAATTCCAGCAGAGTTCCGTTCCAGCAGCAGTTTTCAGAATAAACAGCAACACAACTGCCACTGTGATTGTGAGAGGAGATTATGCACAATGCACTGCACCACACGCACAGCAACACCACAAACCAAGACAAGCATAAATAGCGTGAGTCTGACTGTGAGTGAGCGTGTGTCTACTTGACTGAACTCAAGACGTAATATTACACGATTGTTTGTTGATTTCAGCAGCTATGTTTACCACTTCAATAAATGAAATCAACGGCGGGGACTTTTCGCAACATTTATCTTTCAACCAGTCAGCTCCATTCTATATTTGCTCAAAAATTGTCAAAAAACTTTAGAAATCAAACATGAATGGATTTCTCCGAAGCCCGATATTCATGTCCAAACAAATTGTTGTAGCCTTTAAACAACATCCAAAATTTAAATTCGTCAAGACTAGTCCAACTATTCGCACATTTCACATTTGGCCATCCAAATTGTTGCAGACACAAACTTTGACACCGGCTAATTCTATTCTATTACCATCATACGCCAAAAAATTTGTTGGGACATGGTTGTTTGGTTGTGCAGGCATGTGTGTCGGAGCAGTAATGTTGGGTACTAAATTTTTGATCAATTTTTCATTTTTTACTTCTGGTAAAACGATTTACGATTTATCATGTGTTATCCATGTATTTTAAAATGTTTAAAAAATGTGTCTTTTCAGGGGGCATTACGAGGCTAACAGAGTCGGGTTTGTCAATGGTTACCTGGAAATTATTTGGTGAAAGACCTCCATCAAATCAGTCTGATTGGGAAGCTGAGTTTAAACGCTATCAAGAATACCCGGAGTTTAAAATGTAAGTGAGTATGAAATTATTGCTTCATTTCATTTGAGTTTTGAGGACAGTGAGATTGAGAATGGGTTAATAGAAACTAATAGAAAGTATGGATGTGTCAATGTGTCATACAGTAAAAACAAGGATATAACTCTTGAAGACTTTAAATGGATTTGGTGGATGGAATACGGCCACCGAACGTGGGGAAGAATGATCGGTGCAGCCTTTTACATTCCTGCAACCATATTTTGGACAAAAGGTTGGCTGTCGCAGATCTTAAAAAAACGCGTTGTAATAGCCGGATCCTTGTTGGCCTTTCAAGTAAGTTTCTGCAAAAAGTTTTACAAATCATGAACATTTACTATATTTACATTACTATAATTGCTCCTTGGTCGTATTGCTTTTTTCAGGGTCTTTTGGGATGGTACATGGTGAAATCCGGATTGGAAGATAGATTTCACGGAGAAAATGACGTGCCACGCGTTTCACAATACCGACTGGCAGCACATTTGGGATCTGCTTTCGTTTTATATTCATTTTTATTGTGGTCTGCAATGGATGTTATGATTACTCCTCAAACATTACAGAAAACTAGTCAAACAATACGATTAAAACGATTAGTTCATGGCTGTAAAGGGCTGATCTTCATAACAGCTATATCTGGAGCATTTGTTGCAGGATTAGATGCAGGTTTAGTATATAATTCTTTTCCAAAAATGGCTGATAAATGGATACCCGATGATATCCTCGCATTAAAGCCAACAGTGGTGAATTTTACTGAAAATCCTACAACTGTTCAGTTTGATCACAGAATTCTGGTAAGTTCAATATCGATTTGTAGTAAACGTAGAAGTATTTAATAAGACTCACGATTGCAAGCAATCTTTACATTTAACATTTTAAACTTCTACTATTAGGGAGTTACAACTTTTTCTCTTGTAATGACGTATTGGCTATTAAGTCGTCGTGTGAAACTTCCACCAAGGGCCCATTTTGCTTCTAACTTTATGGCACTGGCAGCTATATTTCAGGTACAATTGAACTATTTAGAACAAATATGAACATTACTATACCCGGTTTGGTCTTTTATTAAGTTTCTATATAAATATACTAATTTAATGTAACTCAATCTTTTATACAGGTTCTGCTAGGGATTACAACACTAGTACATTATGTTCCTACATCCTTAGCAGCAAGTCACCAAACTGGTTCATTGGTTCTTTTGTCTAGTGCTCTATGGCTCTCCCATGAACTCAAGAGAATGCCAAAATAGTATTTATTTGTTTTTTTGCTTCAATGGCTTTCAATTTTATTTATTACAGAAATAAAAAGTCAATAAGTTCACAAATATTATGAAAGTTGTTCATTTTCAAAACTTGTTACTTTGTCGTTTTGAATATCTCAATCAGCTTTAAAAGTGCGGCTGGTGTAATAACTCTTACTCTTCGCCATAATGTTGCTGTAATTGGTTTATTCTTTTTACCCCCCTCAACCAGTATTGTGTCCATTTCAACCGACATTTGATAGTCAAAGGCAGCGTAAACGTCATTCTCCTAAATAAAGATTTAGTTTAAATGAACCATTAATTTAGTAGTAAACTCGTCAAATGAGTAGGAGCATGGATTGGAGTTAAATACCTTTAATTCAGACCATAATTCATCTTCTGGATACACATAGTGCAGTGTATGAGGAGGATCTACCAGCTTATACATTTTTGATATAAATATGTAATGGGAGAAATTATACGGCATTCGTTTTTTCTTACATCCTTCCATGTCAGTTCTGTAATGCATGATCAATTGTTATTTGTTCTGTTAGTTTCCAACCTTGTTTAGCAATATTCTTTAATTTTAATAGAAAGTGTCTTACAGCATTGACTCCAACATAGGAACACTGACGTCTGATGGTAAGTTTACAAAGCGTTCGTGAAAAATCAAACCAACTTCAGTGGGTTTTCCTCCCACCATTGATCCTGCTATAATTTCATTGAAGCGTGCCTCTCCAGAAGTTCCTTTAGCTTTCTCCTTCAAATATGAAGTTACTTGAGAAACGCTGTTTACATCCTAAAAAACCATGAGAAAAAATTCATGTTTAAATGATACCTTTAAATATATTGTATTGTCAGATTTGCAATTGTTATATCTCCTTAAGTGTTTGAAACATAATTTTAATAAATATGGAAATATGAAGGAGATAAGCCATAAGCCTACCTTTCAAGTAACCACATACCACCTTCCACACAGAGAATGAGAATATAAAGATTAATCAAGTGTTCTTAATTAATAAATCAGTATGTACATCAGCTATTAAGCATTAAGAATGGAATTCAATTTCTTTAAAGATGTACACTATCCCATTCATTCCCAGTATATAATGGAGAGCAGAGTAAAAAATTGAGATTTTCGTTAAAACTAAAATAACATCATCTCATTCGCATGTAGCGTGAACCGATTTTTTGAAACATTACAATAATATCTTCTTTGAGGGAAAGCAATTTACCGTTTACATCCGTCTTTATATACGGCCTTGTAGAATAGAGTAGACTAACTTTATTCAATGATATATTCACTTTAATATTGCTGGACGAATTGCTATACGTGAAATTGAGTTAGATACCTTTTTGGCTGTTAAATTTACTACAGTTGTGAAGGCATACACAGTATCATCGTCCATTTGATCATCATCATCCCCGCCACCATCCAGAACATCAACTTGCTGCAGAAACGAAGCAATATAAAAATTAAAACTGTTTAATATAAACGAATGTTTTTTACAATTGATGCCTTTTCATTTATACCTTGAGCACGCATCCAATATGGTTTTGTCGAATCAATATTTCTGCTAACTGATGGAAATTTAATTGTTCATTTCCACCAAATAATTGCTTCAATAACATAACCACTCCAGGTATATCTTCATCCAACGGCGGATACGCTTCAAAGTCTAGGATGATGTTTTCCTGTTAATGGATTGATCAATTAATCATAACATAATTATTCCATATTCAAACCAATTTTAAACTAAAATAACTAATCCAAATGCGATATTAAGTATATTTTACCTACAAACATACATTTAGCTACTGCTTATATGGAACTGAAAAGACGTATGTTGTATGTACAAATATAAAAGCACATCAAATGGATTGCCATTTGTGCCAAAGATCAATCCATTTGCTATGGTATGATAAAAGCTACAACAATATGTTCAATTAAATCCCATGTCCAATAATAATGAGATAATTGTAAGAAATTGGTTTTAAAAAAGTTGTGAGAAAGTAATTCCAATACTAGCGAATTGTTTTAGTACACTAACGCTAAGTAATTATCAATAATGTCAGTTGTCAGTTGTCAGTGTCAGAGAAGGAATTAAATGCGTGTGAAGTTTGTCATTGTGAAGAATTACCACAGTTTCCGGCTTCTCCGTTGCCTCCCCAAGCGATAATGTTCCCATCCCAGTGGTTTCCATTTCAAATAATATTTAACAAAATATAAGTATACTGTGGAGTAGAATATTTAAATATTCTGAAATAAACAAAGTAAATGTTAAGATGAACAATTAACAATGAATAAAAAGTATATCTTATAGAACGTAAAACCAGTTCAATTCAAAGTGTCTGAGTGACACAGAACATTGAACATAACTGCAACGTGCAAATGTTTTGAGAACGTAATTTGCTACACATTAAACACATTCTTCCAGCAGCTATGCAGCTGTAGATTCAAAAGTTACTCGGAAGACGAAAGACAAACAGATGATTTAGCTGGTGTAGGAAAACCGACCAATGCAGAGGTTGATGGAAAGATTTAGTTGAGAAGATACGAAGTACAAGAATGGAAAATCAGTTCCCTCCCACACACAGAGGTAGACAACAGAATATAGAGGATTGATTTTGTCATACATTGTAATTGTAGACATTATCTAGTCACTAGTCACTAGTTATTATTATTATTAATTTATTATTAGTTTAGGAAGTCTTGTTCTTAGAAGCAATTGTCAAGTGTCACCAGTTATCAAGTCACTAATAATTATGTACATGTATTCATGTTTCAGTTAGAAAGCTTTATAGCTAGAACTCTGCACAAAATTCCTCTTTGCAAAATCAATTGTCAATCTTAGTTTTTCTTCCTATCCTATTACATATTACCCATTTAGAATTCATTTATTATTAATGCTGTTCGTGTTTTGTGTTTACCAGTTTTCAGTGATCACTTGGTCAGTACAGTTAGTGCAGTAGTCAGTATTCCATTATATTTTTATTGTTAAAACTAGTTTAGCATTGCAATGTCGTACTGATAGGGAACATACACTGAGTACGCAAGCATTATACAACACTTCAAAGATCAATAATAATGGTAAGACCAAATATTGCTTCAGTTCTCCTCTTTTGCCTTCACTCAACTTATTTTACATTCCATCATCAATCTTTAATATTTTAAATGATGAATAGAGTCTGGTCCTAAAAAATGAAAAACTACAACTATATGAACTCGCCCTTTTTGCTTCCCGCATTTTAGTTAGCTCGATCGTATAGGGTTCATCAGTGACCCATGTAATGTAAAGGAATCCTTTGTGTGATACAACTCATTTCTATAAAGCAGTTTCAAAGTTTAATTTATGTTTATAAGCTAATGAAATAAGGAGGAGTAAGTTCATTGAAGGGCTTGCATGCTGTTTTTTCACTATTTATTGAGTCCAAAAAATCATTTTTTTACATTCTGTGGATATTACCCACACTTTTCAATTTCAAATCTAATTTGCTTATAAATTATCTCGTTCAGAGGCCCACGATTCTACTCTTGTCTTTTTTAATATAACCGGCTTTTTGACCTACTTTGTGTGACAAGCCATTCTTAGTTACTCCAGAATTATGGAGGAATTGTTGGTACTATGTTGACACATCGAATGATCAACCGCTTAGAATTTATATTTTAGCAGATGTTAAAACCCAAAAATACATTTAAATGATTGGGTGTAACGTATGAAAATGTGCTCTTTGTAAGCGAATGAACCTTTTGCTGTCTTCAGTTTGGTGAGAGAGCTAAACGCTCAGGTGCCTAATTAATATACATGTGTTTGCCGCCGTTTTATATTCATTGATCTAGAATTCGAAAACTAAAGTAGATAATTGGTATTGTTGTGCGACAATGTTGCACGAAATGTTGTTATCTTTCCAATGAGTTTAATAGCACCTTTCTAGATGTTATAGTTTTGAAATGCCAATTTATTTATAAATGCGATGAAACCATTAATGAAGAGTTGACATTCGGACAGTAAAGTGTACGGCAGTACCTACAATAATGTTAAATGTCGACTCCTCAGTCCTCTCATCAAAATTATATGTTTGGTTTTATTTCATATCATGGGTAAAGTTTTTCAAAAAATAAATTCATACAAATACACCGAATTTGATATTTTTGTGTCTCATATACACCGAATTCGATTGTTTTTGTGTCTCATATACACTGAATTTGATTGTTTTTGTTTGTGTTTCAGTAGTCTCAAACACACCAAAGATTGTTTTTGTGTTTCAGCAGTCTCAAATACACCGAATTCGATTTCTTTGGTGCAGTCTCAAATGCACCGAATTCGATTTCTTTGGTGCATTCTCAAATGCACCGAATTCGATTTCTTTGGTGCATTCTCAAATGCACCGAATTCGATTTCTTTGGTGCATTCTCAAA
>JAQFYB010004394.1:0-16406 GCA_034694085.1 Pogonognathellus longicornis
TGATACATAAATCAATGCATGCTTATTCTTATCAATACGGACAAGATTGTCCAAATATTATATTACATATTTTTACATACTTTTCATTCGGAGGACTGAGACTGGGACAACACATTTGAATTGAACACAGATTCACTTTTTCTTTAGCATACGAGTCGGCAGAATCGGACATAATGAAATTGCCTCCTCGAGATCCTAAGAAGGACACTTTAATAACGGCCCCAGTTCTTTCCTATGCTTATGGACAAATTGGTTTCATTGAATGCGCTGCTGGATTCTTTGCCTATTTTGTCACATTTAGTTACAATGGTTGGCTCCCAAACGATATTATTGGTATACAAGAAAGATTCGATTCGGCCGCTTTGAATGATTTACAAGATTCATATGGACAAGAATGGGTATGTACTATTATACTTTTCATCCATTTTATTTGGAATTCTTACTCAGGAATTGGAAAGGAAAATTAATTGTATGTAATGTATATAACTGATCACAAACTTGAACGTGAACTACAGACATACGACGCAAGACAAAATTTAGAGTTTCAAGCTCAAACTGCTTTCTTTCTTGCCATCGTTCTCTCTCAATTCGCAAATGCAATTGCGTGTAAAACCAGACGGCTGTCAATTTTTCAAAAAGGAATGACGTGAGGAAAAATCATTTCTACGTTATCAGGATTTTTGTGATGTACTTTAATCGATGTACTTATGGTTCCATTTTTTATTGTTTAGAAATTGGACAATGAATTTCGGTTTAGTATTGATGCCAGTTTTGGCGTGTCTATTCATTTATACTCCTCATTTAAATATGGTACTCAACTTCTCACCCATTAGGTAAGGCAATGAATTTTTTATATTTGTATGATTAAGGATTAAGGCCGTATACAGGAGGCACAAATGGTAAATTGTCCCCCTCCAAATCCCAAAAAAGAGAATATTTTGCAATAAAAATGCAACAAAATTGAGAAATTTTTAGTTTAGGGGACAGATTTGTGTACTCTACACTAGATGAAATCAGTTCTCTAAAAAAGAGGTTATTTTGCCATAAAATCTCTCCAAATTTTCCAACTTATGCTACGCGCGAATTAAATACATTCTGTGTAGATTTCGGCTCCTTAATTGATTTTAACGCGCTGAGTGAATTTGCTACATTTTATATAGAATTTTGACCAAAATTTACTCATTTGTTTGCACTCGGAGCAAAAAAAGACATAATATGACCAAGCTTTAGCTGTAGCCCCCCAAATGTGTGATCTGAATACGCCCCTGGTCTGAAATATTTTGGAGCAATCATACAAACATTATTGTAATTAAATATTAAAAATTTTGCATATACAGTAAATTATTATATCATTACCCCTATCATTAATAATTAATAGTAGCAGAGTTTCAATAGTAAAGTAATGCAAAGCCATCAATTAATCTCTTCGTTATCATATCCCGCATATCATATTTATTTTTGCAAGTTTATTTTTATTTTTCCAGGATTGAAACGTGGATATTGGCCTTACCATTCCCCCTATTTCTCTTCGCTTATGATGAATTGAGGAGACTAGCAGTTCGAGTGTCCTCTCCATTGGGATGGGTTGCGCAACAGTTTGGAATTTAATTTTTTCAAACAAAAAATTAAATCTTTTTTAAAAGTTCAATTAGTCAGATAAAAAACTACATGATTTAGTAGATTTACGAATTTTATATGAGAATATTAAAGTACAATAAATAATTTCAAAATAAATTAAACCATAAAATAAAATAATTACATAACATAAAACAAATATAATAATTTCTTATTTAATTTCGCTTGACAAATTCAATAATTAAATATAAAAATAGAGAGTAACTTTTGCTTGGGAAGTTTAAAATTGCATTATTTATTTATGAATTGGAGTTACTTCTCTTTTTTAACTTGAGACGTCTCACCATCAGTCTCAATAGTCTCATGATCCGGATGATCCTTATTAAAAAATGTTTCAACGAGCTTCATTTGACGCAAGTAAACTGCAAACGCTTTCCACAAGTTCAAGTATACTCTGTATATTGCCAAATACTTCATTACCTGAAATGATTTATTGTCCAGGTAAGTTTTATTATTTGTTGATATGTTGTAAGCTGTCATACGTTGTGATGTAAATGACATAATATGCAAATCAGATTATAAGTGTCCTAAATATCAGATTTGTTATGTACCATGAAATACGAAAGAAAAAGGGCATTTAGCGGCCACATAGTTTCCAAAGTGGTCTTTTCACAAAAGAAAGGAAATATTACAGACAAAATCCCAGCACTCGAAAGGGCAGCGTTTCTAATCTGCGATTAATTCCCAAAAAAGAAAACTTTACAACTTCCAGGAGATTTTTAGTTAGGAAAATATTAGGTACGTTCGGACGGTCGCTTTGAAGCCTTGAGACTGAGATGACATGCTGTTTGAGGCTAAAATGGTAAAAATGATATTTTATGTTATACGCGATGATTATACTGACCCAAACGGCAATATGACTCAAACTTTGCATATTAACAGTGTCCTTTTCTCGTTCATTCATTAGATAAGCCATTAAGACCACCATTATCCCAATCGACAACAAATCACAATCCCATTCAAACAGATATGAGAAACAAAGGCATATCACAGCAGGTGCAAGGGAACACAGGGAGAGCATTTTTATTTCTTTGCTCTAAAATTGTTGAATTTTCTTTGTTAAAGAGCACGTCCACATAACTTTGAAATCAGACGCATTAAAAGCAAAAATACTTACGAAACAATGTTTTATGTTAGTATTTTTTCTCGATTCTATTAACCCACAACGAAAGTCCTTCCATGCTTGGTAGACCTTGTCCATAGTTTTTCGTTCGACAAAAATACAAAAATATTTTAAACAATAAGGGTCACTCGAAATCAAATATTTAAGAATTGAAAATTGTGACCCACATAAATAATTAATGCACTTCCGACTTGAGATGAGAATAAAACATTTTGATTGAAAGTACATGCACTAAAATGTACCAAAATCTCTGCATGGATTCTGAAGCCCCAGTAACGCAATTATTATTGTTTTTCACTTCAGAATTCTAGCAAAATTCATTTAATACAAGTTAAAAAGTTCTTCAGATGCAAAAGTGCAAGTTAATTTTGAGCCCATTCATCCTACTTTCCTACTACAAGAATTTAATTTGAGCAGTCCATCTTATAATTTTGTTACACATCGAAATCACAATGAGTTCCAATTCGAAAGCTCCTAGTAAGCAGGCATCATCTGTCAGCAAAACCCACAAAGGAGCCAAATTCACGGATGATTCTACGAAAACCAAAGATGACCTCGTAGAAAAGAAAAGTCGAAAGTCACAGATGGATAAATTATGTGAAGATGAAATCATCATTCCTCCCAAATTGCCTGGCATTCTAAAAGTGTACACGAAAGCAGCCATTAGGACTCAGCCTCCTAATTTGTTGTTGTGGAGCATACAGTACTTCCGTGCCATGGAAAAAGGAGAAGCTCCTCCCGTCAAAGAACGCTATGAAGAAAAAACAGATTAATTGAACTAGCTAGAAGAATACTCCTATTCGTTTTTCAATTGGAATCGTTCGTTAGTAAAAAAAATCCCCTGTCCACATTTAATATTGGTTGTTGATTGTTTATCAAAATTGTAAAAAAGTCTGTACTTACATAATGTGAACGAATTGTTTTCTTAGCTATCCTATACTTAATCTTGATCCTATACATTATTGCTTTCAATACATGCATGTAACTAATACATAGGTATAAAATAAAATCTTTTGCCTCGCGATCTTACTCGTTTACATGCATAATTATTTGCAAAGATATAAGTTTATATATCACAGTTTACCATAAAAATAATGAATAAACCACATAAACATGTACCTATATACATAAAGATAATTTTCGCTTGTTGGGATTGCAAAATTTTCATAATTATTTCATCTAAATGTAATAAAATTTTAAGGACATTCTGAAAGCAGTCGTTTGTTGTCATTTGTTACAGTTCAGAAATGTTGCAAGAGGAAGAGTTTTGCATTAAGCAATATGCATATTGAAAAATATGGAGTGGAACTGTGAATCATTCCACTGAAATGGAAGAACGTTCGACGGGAACGGGGTACAAAATATAATGTAGTTAAACATTTAGACTTGTAGATTTAAGCTTCCGTTCTCAAACCCTCCATTTTCAAGGAGGAGGAGGGGACAAGTCCTCTAATCTCATAATTAGTTTAGAATTATTATTCTTTTGAATTTAAAAGCTCCGTCGGGAATAGTAAAATAAATATTAATTAGTCAATTACGGAGATAACGGATCTAACATCTAGTGTTGACAACTGATGAAGGCCTTTTTACATTAAGGGATGAAGGCTTTTGCGATGAAACATATACTGCTGTATTACTGTAAGTTTGAGCCACATGAAAATAAAACCGAAAGTTACACAAATACAAAAAAAAATAACAGACTATGGGAATCTTTCGGTTTTTCTTCTTCTTCGGTAGCTCAAACAAACAGGAATACTACTAGAATACTACTACATTATCACAAATAGATGACGATTCCATATTATGTAATCGTCATCATTTATCCTGAAATAAATCATGGACTACCATGGACTTACGGAAAAGGTATAAAAATTAACGATTAAGATGTAAGATTAGTTTCCGAATACTTCTGTGAAATATAAGAAGTAAATAAATAAAATCATTAACAAGAATGATCAACTAAATATAGTGAGTATTTAAAAGTAGTTTAACCGAGAACATTTTAAGAACACTACGATGAGTACGATGTATACATTCAAGGCACAATAATAATTATTCCATTCCTATGTAATGTAGAGTGAATATACACCGCAACGAGGTAGAATATGCATTTATAAGTAGTTGGTTTTTTGCACTGGTTTGCTGAAAAATTAAAACATCTCGTAAAAAAGTAAATATTTCCATAATACTGCGACTTTGATAAACGCGGAAATTGAAACAATAACTTGACTAATTTGGAACTCTTGGTTTTACATGTAATTCTTCAACTTCCGGACTCACAGTCATGCGAGTGACATGGCATATTTCAATAAAAGCTTCATTCGGTCGTCTTTTACAGAAGCACAACACCTCAACTCTTACCTGCATGTAAATATATAATTATCATCATAGAAAATAAATATGATGAATTACACTTCGTTCGGTTGTTAGAGTAGTACTAGTTTTCAATTAAATATTAAAGCTATGCAGCTGGACCTGAGAAAGTGCCCTAAAAGCATTTGACAACATTTCAGAAGGAATAGACATAAAAACTACAATACGTCTTATCAGCCAATGATTGTTTCCACTTTTAAATTGTCATTGCTGTCAGGTACAGTGGAAGATATTATAGAGTAGTAGAAGTAATTACAATTGTAATTGTAAACTATGCGACGAGATTGCGTCAGTTACGACCATTTTTTTTAAAAATATTTTTCTCAAACTCCATACACCTTTTCATCATCAATAAACATACACTTATATAAACAACAACTTTTTTACAATTTACAATTATGCTGAATTACCTTATGACATATCATATCATAATCTTTAAAATAACTGGAATAACATGGTTCACAAATATTTTACAAAGTTTAAATATAATTGGTATAAGTTAAGAGGAAATATGTACGAGTCTAAGTTTTTCTCGGCTATTACATCTATGGCTTTTTCTTCATGCACACTAATCCAGTAGCTTTTATTACACACATACACACACTTTTTAAAAGTCAGTAGTAGTTAATCTGTGTGGGATGACATATCATGCATTCAAGTTTATCATAAATAATTATTGACAAAATCGACGTTAACTGGAACCTGCCAAGGCCTGACCACCATAATGGACATGGCTACTCTGAACGCTCAAATTACAAACACATAATTGTAGAATCCGTCATTTTCATTCGAGTATAAAAATGAGATGTCATGAAGTCAATAGTACCAGAATGGTACAATAACGACATTGTCGACAATATTACATCTATTCAATCAAATAATACTCTGACGGAGTGAATAACTTCCGTTAATAATGTCTTCTTAGACAAACTTCTAAAACATTTCAATATAACAATACAAGGGATAAAGCTAACGTTTTTGTTGAACACTTAACTTATGGTTATTTTACATCAAGTACATAATGTTGGAGGTATAGAAGTATATGCATAGAAAAAATATATGTTTTAAATGAAAATTGCCATTTAGACATACAAATGAAGCCTACTAAAAATCGAATAAATGGCTCCAAAAAACGTATGTTGAATAATTTTGCTATACTCGTTACTATCTATTCCATCCCCTTTGAGAATTATGGGGGTTATTGCTCATACGATTTCCCATACCTCTAGGGTTATTAAGTCTCATACCTCTTCCGCCTGCATTATTTGGAGGGTGGGGCGGCATATTCATTGGAGTAGTCCAAAATGGATTTTGTGAAGGATTAAGGAAAGGAGATGGACCAGATGGAGGAGGAGGAGGAGGAGGATTTGGTTGCATGCCATTAGGACCTTGAGAAAACATTGGACCCATATGTGGCGGTGGTCCATTGTACTGTGTACCCATTGGACCAAAGCCGATATTTGGATTAAATATTCCCATAGTCTGAGGAGGCCCTGGGGGTGGAGGTGGAGGAGCTTTGGTTTCCGGCCGTCCAGGTCCGATACTGCTCGTTGTAGAACTATTGACTCTATCGCCGGGCCGTGGCAACAGTGGATTTCGCCCTAAGGAGAAATAAATGTTTATAGTAGTTTGTAAACGAGGCAGAAATAATGCGATTCTAGTATCACGAGCGAAAAATTGTAAATTAAATATTACCCTTTTCATCATCTAACTCATCGTCCACTTTAGAATCATTCCAAATGGCTTGAAACTTTTTAGGGATTGGTTTCTGGTATGGTGTTTTCTTTACCGCGGGCTTCTCAGCTTTGGTAGACTGCTCTGCTTCAGTTAGGTCCAGCCCAGGTATTAACAAAAGCTCTTCTTCCTCTTTATCTTCTTCTTGAGTTTCAATCTTATCTTCCGGACCCATTCCAGGAATAAAAGCCTCTTCTGCAAAAAACAAAGCAACAAATGTATCACACTTCAATACTTCATGTGATAAAGTGATATATGTATAACAAACACAATATTACATAACACACAATGTATAAAATACAACACATAAACTCAACTCAAGAGAATAGCTGGTAATTGACAGATTTAGGTATATTGTATAACTAATAAAGTTGATTGTAAGTAAGAGCAAACAAATATATGTTTTACCCATTTCGCTTTCATCCAAGCCGCCATAATCATGAAAAGCTCCATGTCCTCTGTCACGAATTATATCACCCGGTTTTTGTCGTGTCCAAAACTTTGAAGTATGGTCATTGGAACCGGAACATAAAATATGGCCAACTGGATGCCAGGCAAGTGTCCAAATTATGTTGTCGTGGGCTGCTTCTATTGAACCGATTTCTTTATCACAACTGAGTTGGAAAATCAGAGCAAAAGGTTTTTAAAGGTGCATGGTACACAATGTCCTCCATACTTATTTTTGTTTACTCGCGAGATACTATACTGACATAAATGTAGTTCATGTAGTATGGAATACATTCACTTAAAAGCTGTGTATGATGTCTCTTGCTGTCAATCAAATCAAGTAGTCATATCAAAATCCTTACCCGACATTCCAAAACATGATATCACCATTTGATCCGCCAGACGCAAACATTGACTCGTGCACCTAATCGAGAAATATTGACGGGAAAGAAATTATAGTGGGCGTTTGTTGGTTAAGATATGATTCATAATAACATTATTATTCAGGAAAAATTGTTACCGGATGCCATGACACGCATGACGCTTCTTTTTTATGTCCACGGAAGACTTGGAGCTCTTGAGATAATTTACGTATATCGAATAATTTAATAAGATGGTCTCTAGATGCAGTTATTAACCAATTTCCGTTACGGTTCCATCTAGCATCCATGACCGTCGATTTGTGAGCGTGGCTGAGAACACAAATAGAACATGGGTTATAATTTTTACTCTTTGCTAATATTTCCAGTCTACTTAATGAATCTTCAGATAGCATGTAATAACTCACAGTGTAGCTAAGGGGATTCCAGCTTTAGGGTCCCAAATCTTAATTGGTTGTTGGTTGTCTTTAGATCCGGAAACAACAATACCCTTGTGTGGGTGCCAATCTACACATTTGACATCTGCACCATGTCCTCGAAGAACTTTTTCTTCGTAACAAGTATAAAAGTCCCAAACTCTCACTGTGCCATCGTCAGAGCAAGACACAAATTTTTGATCAGAAGGACTGAATGACAAACCACGAATTGCTTCTTTATGCGCCTATTTATTCATACAAAATATTTTAAATTCCGTTACACTTCAATTAATTGATTGATAGTGGTTAAATGATCATAATAATTCAAACTTACTTGAAACATTTTGACATTGTTCATATTTGACTGCCAATATTTCACATATCCAGCGTGGTCACCAGTTACCATCCAAATATCGTTATGGGACCATATCATTGATCGTACAGGGCTATCATGAGCTTGTAAAATTGTTTCGAAATTAAAAGTGAGACCATTCCATAGCGTGAATTCCCCCGATGACGCTCCAGTAACGAGTCGGCGACCCTCAGGAGTCCACGCCATGGAAAAAATAGGACATCTCATCTTATTTGTAGCAGATTTTACATATCTCGTTGTGACAGCATTTGTAGCATTGTCTAATGTCATTGCTGGAGGTACTGTGTGAGGAGCATAGCAGTAATCTGGTTGCAAGGCACGTCTGTCCCGGTGGTCACGTTGCCAAACACGATTCTGATAAATTCAATGAATAGAGTTTAGTTTCATTCATTTAGTATCATGTCATTAGGGAAAATCAAACGCTAAGCACATACCTGAAGACCAGTGATTATCGCTGCGTTGTAATCCACTGTTTTTCGAACTAAACTTTTCCTCAGACGCCTACCATCATATTCGTTGCCACCAGCTGCATCATTCCCCATTGCACCTGGAGGAGGGGGCCTGGGATAAAGCCTGTATGGTTGGTAGGCCAACCTTGGTCTGGCTCCACCTCCCCCATGATCCGAAGACAGTTGCGAGGGTGGAGGAAATCGTGAGGGCAACATCATTCTTGGAGCTGCCGCAGCCGGTGATATTTGTACACTTCCACTCATTTTTAAGGATGTAAATAGCTTCGAATAAATCGAATTTATTTCACTAAGAAAAATGGTAGATGTATTTACTCTTGTGTGGAACAAAAATCAAACCTGCAGTTTTTAATTTTAACTATAATATATGTATATATTTTTCCATTTGTATTACAGATTGTATTTTGGATTGATTTTGCGTAAAAGTTTGTTCAACTATGACACGATTGCGTACGTGCTAATAGTGAAAAATTAGTGACTTGATTCAAAACTTACAAAGAAAATTCGAAACTATCTGGAAAAGGTTTTGAAGCACCTCACTGTTAACTGCTCCCAACAATAAAGGTATACTTCAATAATACTGATTGATGATTGCTTAATGTAATTTAGTGATATAAATTGCTGTTTCCTGGACGTGACCCAGGGCACAAGACACCAATCCCTAAAGATCAGCAATGAAAGTAATCAGGGATGTTTGATACAGTTGTGATACAGAATACAGATGTTTTTGGAAATGATTCAGCATTAAACATCAAATACAGGAATTCTAAAAGTAAAAAATGAACAAATATTATACTCTCCATCATATATAAAGTGGCACTGTGACCAACAGTATAGGTTATGTGATAACACAGATGAATACTTATAAGATAACCGATACATATGATAACCGTGATAAGAGACTGTCTATCATTGACTTTCAAAAAATTAAAATTCTTATTCTCTTTCCATCATTACTGTTGACTGTAACGTAAAATATAATGCAAGTACTGTACTTATAATGTTATGACTTCTTTGTACACAAGCCGATAGCGTGATAACCAGATAACTCTAGTGGTTAAATATTTTTTGAAAAAAAGACGAAGATTGGCGAACGATTTTAATGTTTTTAAAGTCATTGTTTTGCAAGACACACGATGATGCATTCTTGAAGTTACTGACTGTGTAACATAAAGAATCTCTAAAAATTAAATTAAAATTGCTCAAAATATTGTCATTAAATAAATCCGACAATTAGTGAATTAGTAAATTGTTAAGTTTCTTTAAAGCTAAGTTGGAATGGAAATGGAAGTATATGAGCTTAATGTTAGTAGGAGTAGGACTCAGCCTGAAACTTTTGTGTTAATTTTTGAGTATGATTTATGTGCTAAGCTAAAACATTAGACTTGGAATTATCATAAATAAAATTAAACTGGGGGCTGTCAACTGTAATAATTTTTTTTAATGAACTTACGTTTTGTTTTGTTTAATTTGTTTGCAAATATTTTGCGTAATTAAGACGAAATCAGAATCACACAAACAACGAAATCAAAAGCCCTCACTGTGCATTTAAACTCGTGCAAATTGGATAATGAGAGCAAGTCACACGGGAACTCAGCACGCGCCACCCTTCAAAACCTCTCTACATGTAAACATTAGCCAAATCTCAAAATTCAAAAACACTTTTGCAAATTCACAGAAATTTCAAAAAACGCAAGCAAACACAGCCCGACTGTAATTACCAATTCCTATACGCAAATTTAAAATTCCATGTCAAAGTCCTACAAAACTGGTAAGCATAATTTGTTTGTTAGTGATTGAATTTAAAACTCTTAAAAGATAAAAATCGAATGTCAAATGTTGAATATTGAATATGTCAAATGTCAAATACAAAAAGTTAGATAATACACAATTGACAATAATTGATAATAATAATAAAACAGCATATCCAATAAGGTCAAGGGCAACATTGTACATTATAATCTGTGGTCCTAAATTGATAAATTCATAATAAGGCATCATCAAACCTCAAATTAATTAATTTGAGATTAATTTCATATATATATTTATATATATTTAATTATTATGAGTTAATAAATGTCTATTGTCTATCCCATGAATGACTTTTCATCCCCCATCCTTTAAAACCCTCAACTCTTCTGAGAGTAATGGTACTGGTGACTGGGGGATGGGAGATATATAATGTACATTTTAATTTACATTACAATGCGTTAAATATTTTTCTATGAATTGTTTCATTATGAACATTGATTCAAGTCATAATTAATCAAATCATAAATGTACGGAGAGAATTTTGATACCTACCTAAACCTATCTATGTATTATCTATAATATCAAATATAGTGTAAAGTTCGATCGAACTCACATGTTTTAACGTTTTTAAACATTTCTGGGTTTACGTAATCGCAAAGCCCCCTCCCCTTAATAATAAAATAATATTGAGTATTATTATATTTTAATATAACATATGCGGGATCTTCTCGATCTTCTGTATTCGCTTCGAGTTTCTAAGTGCTCCAATAAATCATTACTTTATTACATGCGTATTATTTAATTTTATGATTGTAAAATTGTAATTTCAGATGCTGGTGGTCAATTCTTCTAGTACAACATACTACGCTTAGCCCCTTACTGGAGTTTATGTTCCTCGTTTCCAATTTTTATGTATATCATCTATAATGCTGTAGTTTTAATTAATTGCTAAACATATTAACTACTGAAAGAAGATACTGACAACACTTACAATGAAGACAAACAAACAAGAAGCTTGTTAAAAGGAAACTGTACACAACTTAAATGCCTTTTTTCATTTTGTGACCACAACATCACAGGTAACAAATATTGTAAAATAATTAGGTACTTCTCAATCTCAATATGTAAATATCTCATGGCCTATCGATTTAGGAGATGATTTTATCATACTAAGAAATAAATAGACATGTCAGTAGTTTGTTACAACTTTGTAATGTAACAAAACTTAAATACAACTATGTATAATTGATAAGAAAACTATCCTTAATCCTTGAAGGATTCAATTTTTAAAGTCGAAATAAGTAAACAAGGTAAGGATAAAAGTTAACTAAATAGGACATAGGATTGAAACCACGTTTCTACTACAAAACTTCAGACCTGTCGGAAGTGTTGCGGTTCTGAATTTTTCAGATGTAGGGTCTGAATTGAAGGGATTCAAGTGTGAAATGATCTGATACCCATAAAAATCATTTTAGAATTTGCCATTTAATTATATAATTGCCGAATCTCTTGGTTATGTTATGAATGGGTTTATGTATTATGGAAACAATGTATAAATACATAATAATATTATAAACTATTTCTTGCTTTTGTTAATGTTAACAATAACAATAAACGATCTGAGACATTATTGGGGTATGTAGTACGTATATATATTATTATTATTGAGATAGAGGTTTACAAATTAAACGAATGCAAATTAATACGCAAAACATGCGCTTGCATTACCCGGATGCGGAAGTATTTCGTATTTAAATATCTGAATATAAAGTTCAGTTGGTGACTGGTGGTGGTCTGGTGGTGCTTTATTATTGTTAGAATAATATGAGACAGATTAGTTCTTCAGTCAATTCCTCTTCTCATTATATTAAATTGGTTATAATAGCTGAATTGTTGTATATGTAATGCAATGTTTTAAAAGTAAACCTTGTTTGACCTTGAATTGAATAAGTAATACACAGTCAATATTATTATAGTCAACTCAAAGCAAGTTTTGCTCACAAACATACATAATGCATTGACTTGACGCATTATGTACTGTTAGCTAAACGAGTTTGTAAATATCAACTATGTAGTAGAGGTGCGTCCGAACCCGAATATTTTCGGTGTTCGGTTCAGCCCCTAATACCGAACAAGAGGTTTGAGAAATCCCAAACCGAACCCGAACATAAAAAACCTGTGCGGTCTCAACTTAAATACCTAATTATTTAGTTTGAATGTATAAATATGAATTAACTTCAGTTATTTCAGAGTATTGTTATGTAGTGTTTTAATCAATTTTATCACATTCTGATTAATATGTATACACGAGGCATAATATTATGACCATACTATCTCTAACCGAACCAAACAAGAATTTTTTTCAGTCCGAACCGAACCCGAACATTATTTTCATAAGCGTACCGAACCCGAACCTGAACCGAACATAAAATTTTGTCGAACCGAACTCGAACACGAAAAAGCGTGTTCGGTCGCCCCTCTACTATCTACTTATGTCTGTACTTAGATTCATTTCATTTGTGATGAGATGATCTTATAAAAAGTTTTGTACGTTACACAGATGCATTTGTTATTATGTATTTCTACAAATTACAATTTTGTACTTAACCTTAACTGTAGTAGTTGAAGTGAACTCCGACTTATATCTGTAATCTAGAGATTAGGCTATTAGGTATATATTAAAAACAATAAATGCAGAGCTGCAATTATGATTTTTAATATATATACCTAACCTATGTATAGTTGATAGTCATGATAATATTATTTACTAAAAATAATTATAAAACTATGTTGTATGCAGAAGAACATTAATCATTATTCTGTCTGGGTAAGGATCTGAAGGTGAGCTTAAGGCTTAAACTGACAATGAGTTGATTAGATGTGAAATTCTGTTTATTGAATGCAAAATTGATTGATTATGTACAATTGTTGCTAATATTAAACATTTACTTCAATGCATCTGTGGGCCAGTTAGTGCAAATATACTGTGTAAGCTACGTTGCGAATTGGGATAGCGATAGGAAGCGTATATACATAATTAACATATACATATTATACAGCTTCAAGTGCAACAGCCTACCATACCCAACATTTATTGTTAAAATCATAGCTATTTATACTTCAAAGCAGCAAAAGTGACATTGTCGATAACGGGATAACATTTCCACTAATCTTTCTGTTGTCGAATGTCAATCAATATTTTCAATATATTATTGTACATCAATGCTGTTATTTGTAAAATTAAAATGAATTTGTTTAGGGAAGGAAAGGAAGAGTAAAATATTTTCTTGTGTGTTGCACTTTATGCTCATGAAGCGCACAACCACACACTTACGCAGAAGTGAGAATCTGCTGTAGACTCTGACTTCTTTCTGTACTATATACAAAATAGGTTACTGTGTCAAGGACACAAGCTTTCCAGACTATTTTAGATCTCTATCCCATTTTATGATCTTCCAATCTTTCTGTAGGATTATGTCGATTCAGTTTAATATATATAGGTTAACGCAAGTACATAGAATGAAGCAGGTATACCTATATAGGTATACCTAGTTCCAGTTCATTTGTGTATTACTGTTGTAAGTTGTATAGCTTCTTTTAGGTGCATATTCTTACGTGTGACATGGTGTGACTATTCTATTTGTGTTTATTAACAATGTACATGGTTTGAATTTACTTGGACAATTGAATCACAGCCTATAGGATTCAATGATTCAACTTAAGTCTTCCTCACTCCTACAACTGCATAATGCAAAAAAAAATTATTAGTAGACCATACATCTTAGGTACAGAATACTTCTAAGGCATAGGTATAATTATATTCTATAACTATTCTGCTTTAGTAACTCAAACACAGATTCCTCCTAACTTGTATACTTTATCGTTACTGATCCCTGTCCTTTATTATTATTCTTCTACGCAGTTGGGGTAAATATTTATTGTTAGAAGGTCATCCTATGGCTCTTCCGATGTTTTGCGTGGTGGTTAGTGGTTGTTAGTACGCAATACTCTTCTACTATATTGTTATGTCACAAATTATAAGATAAGTGAGTGGTATTTATACATTAAAGCTATGTATACATTATACAGAGTACACTTGAACTTGAAGTAGCAGACTCTTCTCAATGCTACTGTACATACTACAGACAGACTGATTCTCAGACAATTCAGACAAACAAATTGATATGATGATGTGAGTATGTGAGCCTCCTCCTTCATGCGACCAAAATTCGTGAACTGCGATTGGCTCATTTCAGGGGCTTGGTAGGAAAATCTTTCATTAGTTGGTTAAAGTTAGATCGTACGATGAGTAAAATTGTTATTGTGTAGTGCAAAACAGAGTGAAGTATAATTGCCTCGAATTTTACAGACTCACACTCTTTGCACTTTTTTATGCATGTACTGCAGATTTGCAGATAAACCCATAGGCGAACGCGAAATCCATAACAGAAGTACACTAGAGATTGATTCTTGAATGAATATAGAATGTAGAATTGCTTGTGAAATATTTAAATGAGTCGGTGAGCTGTAGACATCCGTTGATATTGTTTTGACCTCTTTTTGGTTGCATAAATGACTTTTAGTCTTCTTGACCTATATATTTCATAATCCCAGTTTGATTCATAATATCCATTTAATAACGACATTTTTATTCGTTGATATTTATATTTAACCGTGAAAGAAGAATTTCACTTTATCAATGGTTTGCCCCTAATCAATACACAAACACTGACAAGGAGATAAACCTATATTTTATGCAAGATTAAACGACTAATTCAAGCTATTCTGTGTCATAATAATCCAATTAACTTATTTTCATGTTTGTTCGCAAGAGACGATAAGCAGTATAGTTTTAAGTACATAGTACACATAGAGATCATGCAGGTATGTAAATAAATAAAGATCATGCACAGATAAGATATCGTATGTTATTGAAAATGAATGATATCACGTCTTAATAAAATTATAATTACTAAACTCGAAAAACTGTAAATCACAGTTAAAAGGGTGTGTGTAATTTGAAATAAAACCTGTAATCCGGAATTAATATTTATTATTAATCCTTTTAATGCTCTCTGGAGCTTCATTATTACTTGTTATTTAATCATTATATGTTATATACTTATTTGGATTACAGTATTTGATTTTGAATATGTGATTTACTTTACAGTATTATGATACTAATACCACATGATGTAACTTGATGTAACTAAACATTGTCACTGCCAGTTTTTTGATTAGTGGGATTTTATATAAATGACTAAATTTCGTAATTGATCATGAATACAATAGTCATTGTAATGTTAGATCATTCTATTTTTCTTTTTGGTCTAGATAGACAAATACAAGTTATGTAATTTAATGCGTATAAAATGATGTTAACTTATATATACAAGTAATGTAGATAGTTTATACGTAAAAGCCAGTAAAAGGTTAGGTACATGAGACATGAATGAAGGGTATAGAATTGTGAATAGTGTTGTAGCAATTGCTTCGCCAAGTTGCGAAGTTAGAATGCGAATGTGGTTGCAGGCTGCAGACTTCACAACATGCATATTATAATATACACATTCTATGCTACATAGAAAATGTGGGTTAGTTATATCATGAGAAAATGAGAATGCGTATCATCAAATACAATATAGAACTAATATGTGTTCCCAGATACATAGATAGATAGAGTAGGAAATTTTTTGAGCGTGGCGC
>JAQFYB010004395.1:0-16404 GCA_034694085.1 Pogonognathellus longicornis
ATTGAACTGCTGAACGAACTTTTCAATGTGGAACTGAACGAACGAACGAACTTTTTAGGTGAACTTTTTCAGCTCTGCCCTATATACCCCCTTTTTGACTGGCACCTTCTTTGAGACCTCCAGATAACATATGCCAAGTTTGAACCAATTTGGTTCATCCGTTCTTGAGTTATGGCGCATACAGACAGACGGACAGACAGACACGCAGATTTCTTGAAGACAATATGTATCAATTCTGATACATAATTTCAAGGAATTACAACTAGTTTCAGTTTCAGTTGAATTACCCGTCTCTTGATTTTAAGCTATGTTGACGAGCATGCATGAAATCATTTTAACTCGGAGTGAATAGTTTTCAATTTTGAGACAATATGTGTTTTTTTGGAATAGCATACTAAATATGATACGTAAGGCTCTGAATTATCAATCAAAGCTTCTAGTTATGTAGAACTGAGAATTGATCAACGGTCAACAAAAGAAAAAAAATATTAACCTTTAGATAGTTGAACATGAAGATTGAAGAAACTTTACGGATGCAAGCATAGCTAAACAACAAAAGGGGTTATTGCAACACCATAGGAGTTCAACTGATCTAAATATGAGACAAAATATCTAAACAACATGGGGGTTATCTAAACGCATTGTAGGGTTATAAAACTCATGGGGGGTTATATAAAACTCATGGGGGTTATATAAAACTCATTGGGGGTTATATAAAACTCATTGGGGGTTATATAAAACTAATTGGGGGTTATATAAAATCCAGTAGGGGTTATATAAAACCCAGTGGGGGTTTTATATAGGCCTATGGTTTTTGAGTACAAAGTTACATACATTTAAATATACAACCGTGTTGAATGTTGATGCATTAGTGTGTGCAATTCAATGTGTTAGTGTAGAAAATCTGATGAAGTAATTTCGCATGTTCTTAACAGCAATAATTCAGGTCTAGTTAATTGTTAGCTTCACGTCACCTAATTACTAATTGTCAGCTTCACGTTCACGTCACCCAAAAAGATTTGCTTTTACATGCTTTTAGCGAATTCTCTTTGTATAGGGAATGTAAAAAACATGAGAAGTTTTAGTTAGTCCATCCTCACCAGTATGGTCCAGTCGGCATTCTTGTTTCACATTACTTGTGTAAAAACACATTAAAAAACCATTGAGCTGAATTGATTTAGTGTCATACAAAAAGAACATGTAGGTATGAGTTTTTTTATGCTGCATTTATAATATCGTTTATTTAATTTATTTCTCCATACTCATCATCCATTATTGAAACCCACAAAATACACAAAGTTGCATATATGTTACTTTGCAGGGTCAATAATATTTAACTATGTTTTATGTAACCGTATTTATACATAATACAGATTAAGTGAATCTGCGGATCTAAAACGATTTCCCATATATACCTCATAATATGATAATTATTATTATTATCATTGCAAAAACTGATAATGTCTTTCAAATAGATTTATACAATTACTCAATTAAGGTGGTTGGGAGTCGACCGGTGGGGTGTTAGGTAGATGCTACTGTTACTCTCAACGAAGAGAAACAGAAATCTATACCGAGATAATTCAAGTCAAAAAGTACCAAATATCTAAATTATTAACATGTTCGATGGTTGATAGGGTTTTTTAACAAGACAAACAAAATTTGTTTACAATATCGACGGTCTATTTCAGGTAGGCTCTTTTCTGCAGCAGAAGCCATTCACCCTTTCATTGCCGCCCAATTAATATGAAACCTCATTTAATTACAATGTCAAGTTCACAAAGTTATTCTTTTATATTTACAGTAATAGCAGATTTATCTTTGCAGTAATAGCAGATTTGTCTTTACAGTAATAGCAGATTTATCTTTACAGTAATAATTACAGATTTTTTTCTCTATGCAATTGACAGACCACAAACGCGAAGAAATCATACAAGAGATATCGGGATACCAAAGTATTATAGCTCGCCCCATGAAGATACAAATGTTTCCATTCACAGTTGCCAACTTGCCACTTTTTCATACCTAATCTTCACCGTCAACACGAACAACGTTTACAACATGTCAACAAGTGCAACATCCACGTACAAAAAAATCATTTCCCCCTCGTGATGCTCGTGCTGCGAATAACAAAATCCTTTAAAAAAAATCCACAGTGAAACGATGTATAGGGCTATATGCGAAACTAGAGTCGTGTAGTGATGACTTGAGCAAGCTGATAAAAATATGTTTGTTGATTGTGCTGGTTGTGTGAATGAAGAGGAGAGTTTGACAGAGAGTTAAACGATGGAATGAGAATTCACCAGTAGGATTTAAAGAGGAAGCAAACGAGAATGACGAAGAGGATGCAGTGCGTGGGAGCTGCAGTGAAGAGATGTTTGCAGATTAATGTTGATATCTTGTAGGGTTGGATTCGTTCTCTTTTCTGGAGTCTGGGGCGTCTATGCTTCTGTATTTGTTAGTAAACAGAGAGTTCTGTGATGTGATTTGGGTTAAGTCCCTTTCCGAATCTTTCCCACATTTTGAAGTACAAACGTTCCAAATTCAGAGAGTAGGTTGCTGCATCAAACAGTGTCGACTCTTTCCGAAGAATCCACACTTTAGCACGAATGGCTTTTAAACTACAAAGGTCGTGTAAAATTAGTTAAAGTTTATTACATACTACGTTTAATTAATTTATTAGGAAACAGAAATGACTGAACGAGAATAAATCGGAGATAGCTCACAATTCTTTGTCGTTTCCCAGTCTGACGGCAATGTCTTCGTACTCTTGTCTTGAGCTGGCGATAAGTTCAGGTACTCCCAAACACGTGAGCTGAGAGGCAGCCACCCTTGACGCTAATGTTTCACTGGCCAATGTGATAACGGGGGTTCCCGCCCAAAGAACATCCATTGAAGTCGTGTGTCCGTTGCACAAAGGTGTATCTAAACAAACATCAGCCAACTGACCCCGACGAACGTGTTCCTCCTTAGCAGCCACGTTGCTGAATATAATTCTTCCCGGCTCCAGACCCATCGATGTCACAGTATTCTACAAGCCACATTCACATATTCAAAGAGTTTAAAAAACATCAAACTCTTTCACTAATTCAAAAATGTCTCTGTTCTAACAAAATGAATTTAGTCTTACAAGAATGTTAGTCTCGCCGACAGCTGGGAAACGAAGAAGCCACAGTACAGCACGGGGGACCCGTTTCAAAATCTGTAAAAAACAAATGCGGATTCAGTCATCAAAGAATTTGGACGTTGGCAGAATAAACATTGAGAAGATGCATATAATAGACTTACATTCACCCACGTAATCAAAGTAGGAGGATCAATCTTATAGAGTTGATTAAAATTACAAAAAATGACAGCATCATCCGGAAGTAAATATTGCTGCCTGGTGGTAATTAAAATACTCTGTGGAACTTCCTCTCCCGTAGCCGCCTTGTTATTCGTCTGCGGAGCAGCAAGTCCGTTTTGCACAATTAATCCGTTCAGACTTGTTTGCACCTGACCCGATCTTATCATTGTCTGCAAGTAGCAATAATAATACTAATAATATTTTATAGATAGCAGGGGCCTATCCGGCTTACATATTGAAGGAAGCTTGAGCAAAAAGGAATCAGGGCCGTACACATTATTTGGCTACTCAGAGGGTTAAGTAGCGGCAGCTACTTTTAGACATGGTTTGTCCGTCTGTCTGAGTGTTCTGTTCTGACTTTTAGCAGAGCAGACTAAACAAATATCTACTACACTATTATACCATACGCAAATACTACACCCCAACATCCCCCAAATGTGTCACAAGTCACTAAAAATGGTCCAAAATTGTGGTACATGTCATCAAAAATTGCCCAAAATGTGTCACAAAAACTGTGTAAGACACCTCACAAAAAGTCTAAAGACAATGTAAAAAGTGTCTCAAGACGCATTAAAAAGTGGACACCTCAAAACATTAAAAAGTGGACACTTCAAAAAGTGTCTCAAGACACCTCAAAAGTGTCTCAAGACAACTCAAAAAGTGTCTCAAGACACCTCAAAAAATGTCTAAAGACACTAAAAAGTGTCTCAAGACACCTCAAAAAGTGTCTCAAGACACCTCAAAAGTGTCTCAAGACAACTCAAAAAGTGTCTCAAGACACCTCAAAAAATGTCTAAAGACACTAAAAAGTGTCTCAAGACACCTCAAAAAGTGTCTCAAGACACCTCAAAAGTGTCTCAAGACAACTCAAAAAGTGTCTCAAGACACCTCAAAAAAAGTCTAAAGACACTAAAAAGTGTCTCAAGACACAACAAAGGTTTATATTTAATAATTAAAAATTAATATTATTGTACCTACGATAACAAAGAATGAAGTAGAAGTAGTAGGTTTGTGTAGACTAATAGTGCGGAAGCCGATTGTCGAAACGTTTGCAACGAATGAATTTTATTTTTATCATTTTACATCAATAGGAACGTATGCCCGAATTGATAAACTCTGCATGAATAGACATTTTCATTATATACGAAACTAGTGAATCAGCGCCCGCGCTGAGAAAGGAGTGAATGCAAGCAAAATATAATACATAAAATTGAAGACCAGCTGCGTTGGCCTTTCCTGAATCTAAATAGGTGGAAGAGAAATGATTCTTTGATTTCTGAGAAAGAATTGCAATATTCGGTTATAATCACATCAAACTTTTCTCAATTCCAATTCATAATCGTCATTTCTCTTATTCTTTCTTTCGACCCTACATGTATTTTCAAATATTTTAAATTTTAAATAATACTTTGTTTATGTAGCAATTTTTATTAATTTCCTGGCTTCCGAAACCTCCCTCTATTGGAAATTTGTTTCCACTTATTGAGCAGTTTTTGGTTATACATAGATAGAGGCCGTAAAACTTCGAATAGAAGTGGGCGCACCAAGTTTTGGGAAAACAGTTCAACCAAATTATATTCAGGGCCCGGAAAGCAACTAGATATATTACTGTATTTAAGGCTTCTATTTAAATTTATGAGACAAGACACTGAAATAAAGATGAACATTGAACATTGAGCCCCCGCTTCTAAACCAGGTTTTACGGTATGTACGAAGAGATGTTTGTAAAAGTTGTTATATATTATAACCTACCTCGCAAGTTCAAGCCCCTTGTTATTGTCTTTATTCTGTTTTTACTATTGATTGTCAGTCAGTAGTCCTCGAGCACTCGACCGACTACTCGAGAATTGCAGGCTCGATTGCTCGGTCGAGTGGAGTCGTTGTGTAATTATTTGAATCGCATAAGTTGTGGGTAGGTATTTGTTATATCTTAATAACACCTAATGAGTTTCAACAGTTTTAATTTGGTTTTCTTGATGGGTTTAAGTAATGGGATAACATTTTAACTGATCTTAACAAATTGATTATTTGACTCATTGTCAGTTGACGAATTGAGTTTTTAAACTCAATTTTATAGTTCAGCTAATTTATTTTTATTTTACTTCAATTAGTTGCCATTTGACTTTTGACACCAGAGTATGACGAGTCGCAACTATTTAGACCGTTTAGTTGAGAACTACAAAAGTTATTCTCCATACGATGTGAATCGCCATGGCCCTCACCCTCATCACTCATAAAAGGTGTTTAAGATTAAGCATGGAGTTTGTTTCTCAATACTACCCACTACAAGTCCAAAAGCGGTCTTTCCACATTTGAACACTTTTGAAATTATCTCATATCACCTTAACTACTCTAGTTCACATTTTAATTAAAAAATGAACAGTGTTTCCGCTGCTCGGACGTATAATGCTACATTAAAATTATGATGTATGAAATACCTCTATTGCAGTGGTTGTAGGCAACTCCGCGATTTTAAGAGAAATGGACAAGGGCTGTGAAACTGTCGAGTCCTTGTTCATGATTTGGACGATTTCACGAATTTCTTTGACGTCGGCATGTTTCAAGACAGGCGTCAAATCGGGAGCGTTTATGACAGCCACATTGTCGGCCAAAGTTCTGTTGGACTTGTCAGCCAAAACTAGTCTTTCCTTGAGATGCGGAAACATTTGCATGTGATCTCCGATAAAGTAAGTATGTGGCATATAGGCCAACTTTTCGCTGTAGTGATCAGCAAACTCTAATGGGGATGTTACTCGGTCAGTGACGATGTAATCCATGTAATCTGCTCCACTGGAACCTGGGTAGCCCAGCCACATAACTTGAATCGGCGCCGGTTTCAACGCAAATATTTCATTTCGAGCTCCTTTCGTGTAGCCGTTCATGTTCACTAGAATGTGAATTCCGTCACTGTTGATTTTATCCGCCGCCCTCGCGTTGCATGTGATCTTCATACAAACAATTATTCAAACCTATTTCCTTTTACCGCATATGGGAAGCAATTTTAACAGTTATAAAATTTTCACGTGAGAACTTAAAAAACAGTTTTTATTTTTACCGTGGACAGATCTACGAAGTGTTCAGAAGTGCGAACAATATTTGCTCTAAACGTTGTACCATCATCAGGACTCAAAGCATAACAAAAAACTTCCACAACGTCTTTTCTGTGGAAACCAGGAACTGACTGCATGAGATGAGACGTGGGATGGTTACCAAAATCTGAAGAGACGTATCCGATTTTTAATCTACCGTTTAACTCTCGAGGATGGTTAAAAAGATTGTATTTGTTGAATATCGCCACCTGCAAGCAAAACGCCAAAACTGAAATGTCAGTGAGAAATCAATGTGCACATTTTGCACCAATAATTTACAAAAGATGCTCTTCTCATTCACACAAGACACATTCAAATGACGTCATCAATTCTTCATTGACAGACCTGACAGACCCCTGGGCAACAAAAGTAACTACTCTGACTCAAGTGTTACATAGAACATTAATTAATGTTTAAAAACATTTTTGAACCAATTGGCCACCCACCTTTTCACTGCACATGTTTGCGTGTTTTGCAGCAATCTGCTTTCGTTGTTCATGACTGAGGGGATAGAGCATTGAGTGGTGAGGGTGGACAGATGGCAATCGATTTTTCTCCAATTGATCCGAAACGATTTTCACCTAAAAAGAAATTGACGGATTTATTAACACCTCTGAGACTGATAACGTTGCTGAAAATTAGAATACTGGATCTGCAATAATAAATAAATTCCTAAGGGCAACCTACCAAGTTTTGCATACGTTCTTCATAGTCCGACCAGTCGCAAATTATTTGAAGGCAATGGACCAAATTGCAGTAGGCGTCGGGAAATTCAGGCTTATACTTCAGCGCCGTTTTATAATTTTTGATGGCCTCAGGAATATTTCCAGAATCTTTATGAATGGATGCCAGGTTAGAAAACGCGTCTGCAAATGTTGGGTTGATTGTAATGGCTCGTGTGTAGCACTGCAATGCTCCAGTTACATCCTGCATTTCTTTTAACGTATTTCCCATATTGCTGTAGGCATCCGCAAAGGTTGGTTGTATTCTATCATCACCAATCACAACACAATTACACAATCACTCAATTATTACTCCCATTCGTTTGTCATATTTTTCTTATTCCATTTATTTACTAATGCACTACATGCACATACTACGATAATACATTCGAGTAAAATTAATAAACTCGTTGCACATCGCTCATTCACATAAATATTTTCTCACACCACCCTGCTTTACCCTTGTTCACGCGCGCTGCATATGAAAACAGGGGCGTAACATCTGGAGGGGGCTAGAGCAAAAACTTGTAATAAATCACTGTAAATTGTAGCAATATCGCGCGTAGTGCCAAACAATTGAGCAAATTTTGCCAAAAATTGGCAAATTAAGTCAAAATCACTGTAAATTTTAATAATATCGCGAGTATTGCGAAAAGTTTTGAGATTTTTTTCATTTTTGCGGCAAAAATAACCTTCTTTTTGGTATGTTGGAAGAAACTTGTTTTTATCTAGTGTAAAGTCCAAAATTTTGGGGGGAGGGTTTCAGCTCCCTAAGCCCACCCCCTAAATACGCCACTGTGTCCATTCAATATCAAAGTGTATACAAAAAAGTTGTAAACAACCAAATCTCAATCTAAAGAGACTTATAAAATGTGTTTTGAGTCCCCCCCCCGTGAAACCAAATCCTGGCTACGCCTCTTACATAGGGGTAGTTTTGGGTGCTGAATTCGAAAAATAATAGTAAATATATTAAAATTAATTTGCGCTTTTTTCAAAAATATCAACAAAACTCGGAATAAAACTTACTTAGGGGTAGTTTTGGGTGCTGAATTCGAAATAAATAGTGAAAAAATTCACAAACAACCCTGCCCATCAATGATAAACTTACTGCGATGCATAAACAACATCGAAACGAAACAACTAGAGTTCGTTTTTGCGCGGTGTTGAATCATGCCACAGAAGGTATAAAATGCTAATCGCATATGCAGGAAGACCCATGCTTGTCCTTAACCTAACCAGAAAGTTTTCTGACCTGATGGCATCCTTGTAATGACTCAACGCTTCCGACAACTTGCCCTGCTGTTGTAATACAGAAGCCAGATTGGAATGTGCCGCCGCGAATTCCGGAAACACCTTGAAATAAAAAATTGATTTGAATCGTATCACTGATGATTAAAAGCAAACTAACTTTACATTTCAAATGGTTTTTGTGAAACAAGTTTTGTTCAAAGTTTTCACACGTACTTCTAAAGCTTTATGATAAAGTCTGGTGGCTTCTTCAATAAATCCTTGTTCCCTTTTGATATTGGCCAAATTGTTAAGAGAGTCGGCGTGTGTGGGGCACAATTTCAAGGCTGTGTTGTAACACTCTTCCGCCTCCTGCACGGAGCCCTTCTCCTTCAAGGCGTTCGCAAGGTTGCAATACGCATCTGGAAAATTCCCTTGAATTTCTATCGCTCTTCTGTATGTGTCGATAGCCAAATCTATGAATCTGTTCATCAACATTGAATAAAAAGAAAAATCCAACATTAATATAAGATCTCTTCAAATGCTTCGCATAAAACACGGTTAAGGAGTTAAAATCTGTTAACACGCTAAAAATAAAACGGGTTACAAGTTTGACGACGAATAAAGGCGTAAAAGTTAATTCCTACTGCTATACACTAGTTGACACTGCACTCAACGTAAGATTTAACTACACTGGACCCTAGTATAAGTTGAGTTAAACCAAGTGAGACTGCTTGTGATCAGAAATCACAACTATTATTGATATGGACCCTTCATATGCAATAAGTGAAGTTAATATGAAGCGCCCAGTGAAAGGCTATATAAAATAACGTATTATAACACGAAGTTTAGTTTTGTGAAATGTTTAATTTTTCTTGGTAAAAATGCATTTTCAAAATGCAAAATGTGAGTTATTAAAAGTTAATTTTAGAGTAAACTACCATTTCGCATCTTCAAGAGAGTTTAATTTCGTGCCATGACTCAACTCTATTTAAACTTTCAGCCCGAATTTAGCTCGTTTTTAACCAGGAGCATTAATGGTGACCCATCATGTATAATAATGAGCAGAGTTCGGAAAAGCAGGCAAACGCATGTTCATCTCTCTTGATCCTAGGATATGCACAGTCGGGATCTTGACGTTTCAGACCATAAAAAGCTTAAATACGGTCTTATTTTGCATGTTTTTGCATATTTTCAAATTTTTGGTTTTTAGTGCTTGTTTCGGCATTTTTAACCTTTTAGTGCTTATTTTGCCCTTCGTTAGTTCATTAAAGCATATTATTAGGAGTTTTTATTACATATTTAAGCGAAAATAGCTTTAGTGGGATAGATAATTTAATTTTTGATTAGGTAGTATATCAGTTCTTTTAATAACAAAAGGATTAATCCTGTCTAGCATAATTTCTACCCTTTGATATACATACAATACTTGGCGCAGTGCGTGATTTTATTTAGCTCACAAGGAGATGCAGATGATGTTGAAACATTTAATTCCATCACAAGTGTATATCAGCATGTAAATATGTTCCGATACTTTGTCAATTAGCAATAGATCTTAAACAATTGACAAATTATCTTTACTTTCTGGAGTACTTCTCGAGTTAAAATAAAAAAGCAACTGCACATTATTTAGAACAAGCCTCCACTTTTCAAATAGAGCTGTCTGTTTGAAGTTGTAAGCATATTTCCGAAGCTCATATTTAGTTGATTTTATGATCTTTGATTTTAGCGTGTACTATTTAGGAGATTTTATTGTTTTTAGCGCACATTTAGGTAACTATTAGTGCATATTTGAGTGCATATTTCGGCGATTTTTAGAGCATATTTGCATGCTTAGATTGGTTTTCCGGCCTCTAATAATGAGTAAAGTTGGTATGCTGGCCACGTTGGTTAGTTGTAAAAGTTGGCTTACCCTTGCTCGTAGTAAACACAGGCTAAATTTCCATGAACGACTGCATTGGTTGGACTCAATTGCAGAGCACGGAGGTATGCGGCAGCAGCTCTGCGTACAACATACAATGAAAAAGGGATTGTTAGTAAATGTCGATCATGTCTGGTTCATTTTTATTTCGGTAATTACGATTATTTTTTATTAAATAAGTAAGCAGGAATTTTTTGGGTAGCGTGCAGGACAACAAATGAAATTGAAAATACCTGTCGAAAATGCGAGCTTCCTTCAAGACATTTCCGAGGTTGATATAGGCGTCTAGAAAGTTTGGATCTAAAGTGACGGCTTTTTCGAAGTGGTGAATGGCCAACCAAATCTCCTGCATGGAATTGAAGACACATCCCAAATTGCTCCAGGCCACAGCAAAGTCTGGTCTAGTTTCAATTGCTTTAAGGTAGCATGCCTTGAGGGATAAATAATGGAAGAGAGCGGGCGTAGGAACGAAAGAAACGAAAGGAGTTGGAAAAATTCGGAGCGATTGCGGTGACAGACGTCAAAGATGAGATGAGTCGAGGTTGAGGTGAAACGATGAAGGGCGGCGACAATGAAGGGGCAACGATAGGAGCAAATCAAAGAAAACACGATTAGCTTTAAAGGACACATGTTTCATATTTCTGATAAAGTGTCTCTGTGACTGTACGAAGAAGTAGTAGTGGCAGTAGCCCTGAGCCTTCTCTGCGCATAAAACCTAAACACAGTCGTCTAATAATAACGAACAATCAATCCCGAAGTCCCCCTGCGCAAACAAACTCTAATAACTTTGCTCTAAAAACATTGCAAGCGCGCTGCAGCGCACAATTCAGTTAACTGTCATCTAGTCAGTGTACACATAGCAGCGCTATTTAAATATCTCCAGTATATTGGACTCCCTTAAAATAAGTTAAATTTTAGGCCGCCAGGGACAAAGATCTACGCGCCACTGTCCTCAAATCCTCTTATTTAATTGCGCACAGATATGAACGCTTGCCTTATAAAGTAATAGAATTGCAGCGCTTTTATAAGAACAATGGAATTGGCGAAGATAGAATGCGACTTGTGCCTTAAATGAGGCCAACTAAATCCTTATGCGCTTACGCGACCATTATTTACTTTCCAATTAAAAAGGAATGAGAGCAGACGATAACTTGCCTTTGCATTTGCCCTGAAGATTATTGTAATGCGCGCTTGAAGGGCGAAGATGGAATTATAACCACTTAGATGAACAGCAACCGCTTTTTCTAGTAATAACTAAGTCCACCAGAGCGCCAGGGCCAACGAAATGTCATTGCTTTGGTGACATTTAAACGGAGCAGCATAAAATTTATAAAAATGGCATAAACAAATCAACCGCGCTTAAGAAGAAAATTGAAACTTGTTCGTTACTGTCTTGAGTGACTCTACTTAAAGAAGGAAGAGTAAGTTGAGTAGAGGAACTAAAATACATCGTTCTAAGGGAATTTATAAGCTTGTCGTCGGATGTCTCAACGCTTGCATGCTCAGCTCCGCCTTTCTATTTTCTATCGCAGCTCAAAGCTGTGTAACACATTTGATCTTAGGAATGATGGGCAACATACGTCATTACTTTACAAACTACATACTACAAAATATATTTATAGCCCGAACTACGCAAGTAGTTTAAATTCATGTATTTTCTTCCTTCCAACTACTAATGCGTTCAAAATACATTTGCCTTGAATCACCAGAAAATACAAAGTACGTATTTTAAATACATCTTCAAATACAAACTACTCTTTTCTCAATGTAGACCTCCTCCAATTCCACCCATAATGCAATAATGTTTTCCGTTTTGTAGTTATAACTGTCACAAATCACCCTAAATGTCTCAATGTGTACTGTATTCAATGGTCAATCCAAAAATGCCTCATGGTGTCACAACAAGTCATCCAAATACTTTTGACACCGAAACAGCAGACGATACTATTTACCCCATTTGGTCTGACCAGAATAATTCAACAATAAATCTTATTTTTAATAAGTTATGTTCCGCTCTAGAGAAAATGAAAATATTATCTACAATATTTTAAAATCCCAAAAAATGGTTTACTTAGATCAAATAAAATATTTTATAATGTTTTTTGACTAAACAATAGGGTGCTAATTAATTGCCTCTAAAAAAAGAACTTTGCCTCTAGGAATTTTTATGGAAGAGCCAATAATTATAGCCTTTAAAAACATGGAAATATGAATTACCTTTATCATATATGAAAGACCTTTATTATTTCTACGGGACAAAATTAGAAAGTTTCGTCACTTCGTATGATTTTGAGTACAAATTGCTTTACTCAAACTTATATTCGTAAGGTCTTTGAAGGTTTGCACCCAAAATGTATAACCTATAATAAACATGCATATATGTAAACATGTATCATGCTGATAAACACCGAGTTGAAGGCTACACGTTCGAATTTGCTTATTCATGCTGATAAGATGCATCAGCTCAACTCTCCTAATAATTCTTTTCCTCGAAATTCTAATTGCTGACCATGGCTGAGTCAGCCATGTTTAAAGAAAAGTCGTCAGTGAATTGGCTTCACAAAATCCAATAATACGAGCATAGATTATCAGGCTGTATAAAGGAACTCTTACTAGACTATAATAATAATCCATATTAATATATGCCTCAAGTTTGACTAAATGTAATTCCCAATAAAAACTTAAAGGTAATTAATACAAATATTAAAGGCTATTAATTCAACTACAAAATCATAAAGGCTTTTCATTAATTCACTTAAAGGCGATTTCTGTAAAAGAATCATTTTTAAAGGCATTTTTAATTTATCATTTCAAGGGCCATTCCTTTATTTCAAAAGTTTTAGCATTTAATTTAAAGGTTCACTAAAAATAAGCCTAAAAAATATTGGGAAAATTCGTCATTTAGCTAAGCCCATTCGCATTTATAATGGAAAATTCCGTTTATACAGGAAAAATTAATAGTTTGTATTTTAGTATGTATTCTAAACACTTTGGCTTTCCTTGCCTGAAGCTACTTTATGTATTTAAAATACATTGTAACAATTTTTAATGTAGGGGTGATCCGTGTCGGTTGGGCCACTATTTTTATAACTATTTTTCATAAATCACTGGAAAATCTCCTTTCTTGGGCTACACGCGAATATTAGGTATACATTGTTCTGCAGATTTGCTCAATTTGCATACTCAAAAATGAGCACATTTATAGTTTGCCCCCCCCCCCCGACACCAAATCTTAGCTACGCCCATGGTGTGTCACGTCACCCAAACAGTTTAATAAAAAACTGAGCAGTCCATGTTATTTGAGTTTATTTGATCTAACTAAATTAAACAATTTTCTATTCCGCTCTAGAGCGAGAAAAACAATCTCTATAATACTTTTAAATCTAAAAATCATTTAGTTTAAAAAAAATATTATTTAAAATTTCCCCTAAAATATTGTTAAATAAAGTTTCTGAGCCTACGAGAATTATCAGAACCTGCGACAATTATTAGAACCTACGAGAATTATCAGAACGTACGTGAATTATCAGAACGTACGTGAATTATCAGAACGTACGTGAATTATCAGAACGTACGTGAATTATCAGAACCTACGTGAATTATCAGCACCTACGAGAATTATCAGAACCTACGAGAATTACCAGAACCTACGAGAATTATCAGAACCTTCGAGAACGATAAACATCTACGAGGGCAATAAGCGCCTACGAGAACGATAAGCGCCAACGAGAACGATGAGCGCCAACGAGAGCGATAAGCGCCAACGAGAGCGATAAGCGCCAACGAGAACGATAAACGCCTTCGAGAAAGAAAATAATTGTTTCATTTTATTTGCTAACTGCCCAGTCGGCACATAGCGCAGCTAATAAAGGTTGTTTTAGCATAGGTAGTTCTTATGCTACGTCCAACCAACACGACATATTTTTGGCCTAAACGACACGAATCACACTTTTGAACTTTGACGGGGCTTCCTCAGAAGCGGATACAAAGTTGTTTGATAATTCATATGACATAATATGATTCTTGAATGTTTAGATTGGTAGTCAATACATTTTTACCTCTTCAAAGTTAAAATAGTGTCAACTAATAAAAGATTAGTGGAACACTAAAAAGTTAATTTGGAGTAAATTTCTGAGTAAAAAATTAATATTTATTTTTAAAGCGACAATTTCCAACGGATATCAAAATTTTTTGTTAGAGACCAGATCATGAATTTGCACAATTATGATAAAAATTTCAGCCGAAATGAGCAAGGATGTTGCTAACTATTGGCTGCGGCCCAACCGACACAGATCACCCCTAAACAATTTGTATTTTAAATACATATCACTGTTTCTTATCAAACTACAAAATACTTAAATTCAATATGTTTATTGAATATTTTTTATATTTATTTAAATTAAAATCTATTTAAAATAAAAGTAGTTGGCCCATCTCTGCTTGATCTATGACAAGGGTACCTTCATGAAACATGTTATAATAAAAGCAATAATAAATATAACAATACTTATCCTCACTGAACCACTGTGTTTTTCGTTCCCTACTCAATGTAAGTAGTAACGTACTCAATGTCAGTTGGTATGGAATAAAACAAAAACAAAATTAGTATCTGAAAATGAATCATCAGCGTGAGAATAAAATCAATAAAAAAGTATATCGACTTTTCTAAAAACTGAAACATCCTTTATCTATTATTGCATTTCACTATTTACGAAAATGATTAACACAACAAAACATTGACACTGCAAAAAAGATAACGACAAGTTCATAAATCGTCTACCCGACTCTTTGAGGGCTAATTTTTTCTCTCTACAAGACAAAGTGCTTAAGGAAGTCTATTGTTGAAGGAAAAGGAAAGGGGCATATTGTGAAATAGGAGCGATGTCTTGATGATGACTATTTCATTCTTAGACTTGGATACTAGGAGAAGAGTCTTATTCGAGTCTTTTTCAGGTCATCTATTCCCAAGACTTTTCAGGTCGTTCGAATATTCAATTTAAAAAAATCGGAGACTAACACGATACGAATTGTTGCAGTTGTTGTTTGTTGGTGGTGGTCGGTGATGGTTGTGGCTGTGGAAGATGGTTTGATTCAAGGCGGCGTTGCAGGGTGACGTCGGATGTGTCGGTGACTGACGGGAAGAGGCGGTCGGGTCATTGGGTCGGGTAGGCGCAGATGGATCTTACAACAACGCCAAAGTGCCGTTCTCACACTTTTCAATCTCTCCCTCCCTCATCCGCGAATATCCCGTCACCAATACAATTCCCTCCGGCGATTCACTTTCATGTTTGTCTGTATATGGACTGGCCTACCTAACCTCCTAAGATTTCCTGCTACAACTTACCCGAACAAGATCAAAAATGAAATCATTCATTAGTGTCTCTACAGCCATAGATTTGATTCCATCATTCTAATTTCCAATTATGAAACACAGTCACACGCTTTCGTTCGGTCCAACATCCAACCATCAAATACTTGTTCGCTTCCACTCGTGAAACAGCTTGGCCCTTCACACACCAAACAAAGTTTTCTTGCGTCCTACAACTATTTTACTCGTTGCCACTACTCAAAATATTTTATTCCCACACTGCTGAAACGATTTTGTTCTTCCCCAATGTTAAGAATATTTTATTCCCACACCCTCACTGCTAAAAAGATATTGTTCCTCCGGAATGCTCAAAATATTATATTACCTCACCCCAATGCTGAAAATATTTGGTTCTTTTGTTATTCCCATTTTGTTCTTCCCAATTACTAAAAATATTTGATAATTTGAAAAAAAAAATTCAAAAATTTTATACTTGTCTACTAATCACAATATTTTATTCGCCTCTATTCATCAAAATATTTTATTCTCCTCTACACCTCTAAACATTTTATTCTCCTCTACACCTCAAAACATTTTATTCTCGTCCACCCCTCAAAATATTTTATTCTACCTCACCCCTAACTATATTTTATTCTCCCTCACCCCTAACTATATTTTATTCTGATTCACCAATCAAAATATTTTATTCTCCCTCACCCCTAACTATATTTTATTCTAATTCACCAATCAAAATATTTTATTCTCCCTCACCCCTAACTATATTTTATTCT
>JAQFYB010004396.1:0-16402 GCA_034694085.1 Pogonognathellus longicornis
TTCGTACAAAATACCGGGACTAGTTTTCAATCATTTGCTTACCCGAATAAAATATTGCAAGAACCTCCTAAGAATATACCAGTTATCAACAAAAACTTGGGACCAACATAACCAACCTGTAGAAAAATAGTAAATAATAATGTTTTGTGAAATCATCTTGCATGAACTATTCTCATAAATTCATGTTCATATTCTCATAAAAAAAACTTACAACAGTCCCCATCATCGGGGAGGCTAGAAACACAACTAAAGCATAAATGCTGAATACAAAACCAGAAATAGAGGTAGGAACTCCTTTAGCCGTAGCCTGAAAATCAAGAGATTTGAAATAGATATATTAATTTAACTTAACAAAGGATGATACATTGCATGATTCAACTACGATTAGTTAGTAATTAGAACTATCTCAACTCACCTCGCTAGGAAAAAATGGAGCCAAAATAGACATTGCGCAAAAACTCGTGAAATCAACCAAAGCTATGGATGCTAAAACAAGTAATTGCTGTCTTGAGAGCTTTGGGAGCCCCTTGAGAGGAAATCTCGGATGACTACTTGCATATCGTCGTAACATTCTTTCTCGAAGTCTTTGAACGTCTTCATCTTGGAGTGCGCTAAAGTCTGACTCTGACTTTGTTCTGACTATTGGTCTAAAGAAAAAATATGAAAATACGCTTTGCATCATCAAACATTCTAATTCACGAAAATTGTTGACTCAAAGCTTTGTATACTTATGAACTTATTACCTTCTCCGACTACGCGCTATTTGAAAATTAGCCCTGACAGGACCATTTGCGTCAGTATGTTGTCTTATCTGAGTAATATACAATTCATTGATGTTATGATGCATCATGGCAGCTTCTGAATCGAACAAGTCTGCATTTTCGACGGTACAAGGATTTTGGGCCATCGAAGTCGACCCATACCCGCCTCTTCTAACGGCTCCGCTCATATTGATTAAATTTACTAGTGTTTAATACTCAATCTGCAAAAATCAAACCAAGACACATAATTTAATGCATCTATGTATATCTTTAAGCATAATTTTGTTTTTCATATGATAATGTGGACCAAGAAGAACTTACATTTCATTAACTCCCGTTAATATTCAATCTGTGAACTTATATACTGCAACGTTTACTCTTACTCGTGTGCGTAACTAAAGGTGGTATTCTATCAAACTCTTTTGATATTAATTGATAATTTCTTGGGGTAATAAAATTATGAGCTACAGGGTTTGAAGAGTGAGCTACCATCACTAACTCACGTTATGACGTGTTTTAATAGCAAAAGAAAATCACTTAAAGGTTTTAGTCAATACTAGTTTATGGAATGCCGGTCAAAGAACGACTGTGGCTTCAACTGTTCAATTTCCATTCGTTATTTCCTCCCTCGTCCAGTTTTGCTCAGTATCTATTTCACAAAGGCAAAAAATAATTAGATATACGTATACATTTACCATGTTCATGGGCAGGATGAAATACTACACTCTACATTTTCTCAGATTTCTATATAGATCTGTTTCTTTTTATCTGCGTAGTGTTATTTTTATGTTACATACACTCACTCATGCAGGCTATATCACATAATTTCTTGTCTACTATATTATCAATGTATCTAATTAAAGATATTATACTATACAGTTGATATGCACGTACAGAATTCGCAAATCTTGTAAAATTTATTGAGATACAATTCAACATGCCTTATGTTGTATGTCTCCTTATACAAGATGGACAGTTAAATAAATTTTTGCGATACTATTCATATTCAATGACTCACTTACATATATGTATTACATATCATACATACAATGTACTTTCTAAGTTTCTATAGGTTAATAAAACTGCGAAAAATTATAAATACCATAAAGGAAAGTTCTTTTGAGATACAAAAGGCTCTTCTACGTATAACTTTTTATGTCTTAAACCAATGCGGAATAGTTGAAATAAATTATATCTGCTTCATAAAAAGCACCAGACGATTTGCGTGAACTCAACTGAACCAGAAATGTTAATATAAATGTATTAATATAATTTTTAGAAAAGTAACTGAGGATGCATGTACACGTGAATATTGTACATACATACGTACGTACATAAATCAGAACAGGAAAATACAGATAAGAAAAATACCGATGAATGAATACTGTAACCCGTGTTCATACTATTTACATAATTATAAGAAGCAGACTGATATTCAATGACCAATCAAATGGTAATAGAATAGAATAGTAGAAACCGACCTACTCTTGATTTGATCATGACAAAATTAAAAGTTGAAGTACCTATAAAATTAAATATATTACACTATACAATACACTAAACGTCTACAGCAAAACTATCATGTCAACATAAATGGAGCCGAATGAGCCGATACTCAGATTGATATGATATAATACTGATTTATACATTAAAGATTTCATGTTTTCATTTTCATTAGAATTACTATACATTTGTAACACAGCTAATACTGTAGACCATGGACCTATACTATTAAGTCCAATACTAAACTAAGTCAGAGAGCAAATATCATGTGCCCACGTTTAAGTTTGCATTTGTGTGCATATACAGCTTTGATGTACTTTATACATCAACTTATATTTAGAGATAACACTCATGCGATATTTTATGGTACAAATGTCATGTGTCAATGTGTCTATATACATAAGAATAAAATGATTTAATTTTATCGTGCAGTCACGTTTCACGTTCATTTCTGGTTCAATCCAACTATACAATACCATCCCATATCTGTACATGTGTGTAAACCGCGTATGATCCCTTTGTTCAAGTAGTACATATAAAAATAAGTCAACAAATAACTAACAAACTATATATAGTGTATAAATACCTACACAAACAAAGTTAACGAAAAATATTTACAAACATTGAGCATTTATGAACAATACAATTTTGCCATGATCATTATCAAGGAGCAAGGTAGTGAGCAATGAGTAATGAGCATGTCATAATTTATAAATATCACTCACTTCTTTTCTAATAGTTATACCCGCTGTGTAAAGTCAGTGCGTAGATAGAACTTAATTACTTTACTTACCCAACACAAAATGACTTTGCGATTTCATCTTTAGAATATTACCGAGCAATAATCCACTCTATTGTATGTAACAATTATAAATTCGTATATTAATCCCGATTCAATACATACATAGACAATTTTGTACTTCAAATTCAAAATTGGATTCAAAGAGCAGTACCTACTGCATAAGCTTTTCTCGTAGTGTTAGGTTACAAAAAATTGCATTCCATTATCTCAACTGTTCAATCTATGATTTCAAATTTTAGAGTTTTACACTTAAGCAAAATAAAATTGTGTGGAAAAACACCCAAAATACCAAAGGCCAAAATATTAATTAAAAGTAATGTTGAATATTCAACGTATTCATGAGCAATGTGAAGTTTAATGTTGTGTAACTCGCACAAATTAGAATTTCACATACCATTTTGAACCTCAATGTTGAACACATTAACTGTGGTTACTTATACCACAACCACAAGTTGTCTGTATGGGGTGAAATAGCTAGTATAAAGGGAAAATAATAAAAGTCAATGTCAAATATAATATTATGTCACAGTGCAATGGAAATAAACTTTGAGTATAGTAGCAATACTAAATGTAAGTTATTGGCAATTTATGACATGAAGCAATTAATTAACGAATAAATAATCTTTTAAGTACTTCACCTACTAAGTAATCAGTAAGTCAATTCTGACGGGGATCAGGGATGATGATTACAATTAGGTAGTAAATTACATTGAAAAGTGTTCACTCTTGTCTTGACTCTAGGCTTTTCCTGCAACATAGGCAAGTAAAACTGTACTATTCACGTGAAGATAAGTGTATCAAAATATGAATTAATGTTAATAAACTGGATTAGTAAAAGTTAACTTAAAACACTATTAAGCATGTTAGCTACAAGCACAAGCTACTTGAGCTTGTACGTGGTCTTTTGTGGATGCAGTGCTGTAGATTGTGTGGATACCTAATTGTTTGATTTTTAAATGAGTATATGCAAATACATGTACATGTACGTATAAATATATTTATCTTACTGATGGATATTCTTAACTGAGATTGGGGTATAATTTCCCCTTATAAGATTTGAAGGTGAATACTTAAACACAAGTTTTACCACTTACACTTTTGTGTCGGTTTTGAAGAACTGGAGATACCACAATGGTTTAAGTAGGATATAATTTCATTTTAAAATATTGAGCACGATTCTTAGAGTGAATATTTGCTATACTTGACTCGAACTGTATGTGTTTCTATATTTGCGTATACCTACATAGTAATATTAGTTGAAGTTGCAACGTCCTTGAGCGAAGAATAATATTCCATGTCCCTGATCTTTCATGGCACACATCGAGCACACTAGTAGACATAGAACACATGGTTCGCTTATATAACATAGCCAAAGTAAGTGAATCATATGTACAAAAGAACTGTTTTCATTAACATAACTGTAAGGTACTTGTAGTTATACGTTGCTATTATCTGTACATGCTATTGTTTTCAGCACTGCAATTAGCTTGTGTGCAAGTTGATGGGCTATGCATAAGTGCATAGGTATAAAATACAAGCAATATTCTTATGTAAGTAGTTTTCAGTGTAGTATTTATTTGTTTAGGTACGTAATATAATAAACTAACAATAAGCATTATTAGTTGCTCTTCTAACGAGTATGCAATTGAAATGATGTCATCTAAGACAATTATCAGTACTCAATGGGTCGATAGTCTTCTGTATGCGACTTATTTTAGGGATTATATACACGGTGCAATATTCTATGGATTGGGCAGCTAGGACAAGACTAAATAAATCAAAAAATAATTTTTCAGGTAAACATGACCATCCGTAATATGCAATTGAAATGATGTCATCTTAGTACTCAATGGGTCGATAGTCTTCTTTAGGCGACTTATTTTATGGATTATACCCGGTGCAATATTTTGTGGATTGGGCAGATTTTATGGATTAGGGGATGACACTAAATCAACAAATAATTTTTCAGGAAAACATGACCATTCATATTTATTTGATGATATTAATTTGCAGATAACGTTATTGCGTGTTTCATATTAAAACCTTGGTAGCATAGTCAAATCATATAGGTATGTATAAGCAAGTCCTTGGTTGAAATAAACGGCATTTTTTATTTAGAAAAGGTCGACTTGATGGAGTACTTGAAGAACACGCTTGATTAGCTTTTAACCCATGATATATTATATTGAATCAATAAATCCATATTATACTTAATGTTAGGTATACATACATAAAAGTGAAAGCTGAAATTATATACAGTGAGTTTTAGTTAAGAATATTTTTTTAATTCTTATTACACACACTGACGCGTGCATGCTCACCAGTTAACTGAGGAGCAATTAATTATAAAGAGATTGATTGTTTATTTCTTGCAAAAAATTTCTTGCATGTTTGCTAATGTGATTGCAGGGGTAAAGTTTATCTGTATGACATGCTCACAATAAATTAGTAAGGAATCATTAAAGTCAGTAAAAAATTGCATGCAAATGTTCTTAAACTATACATAGAAATTACTCTTGTACGCAACGCTATCAATAAGGTGGTGAGTTATACATGCCCGAATAAACTGAGATGAGATCATGGTAGTTTCATGAAGTTTTCTATTGAATTAAGGAACTAACCTACACCGCGAATGTAAGTAAGTATATGAACGTGAGAGACGATGCCATGTGTTTCTGGATGTGAAAATACAGAATTTCAAGTGGCTATGGCTATTCTATATGCAGCTGTACAAGGAGAGTAGGATACAGCGGTGTTTCAAAGAAATAGATTACATAAAAGCCTGAATTGATTAATTAATTCAATAATGAAGAAACGGTTGCTGCTAATTGGTGCTGGACCAACAAGTTCTCTTATTGCTTACAATATAAAGAACTGTGCTGCACTTTCTGGTCTACTGGATGTACATGTTTGGGAGAAAGCTAAAGGAGTTGGGGGCAGATTTGCCACTTCCAGAAGTCCCACAAATCCAAATTCGTATGCAGATTTGGGTGCACAATATTTGACACAAAGTCAATCGTGGTCTCTACCTTATTTTGATAGTAAGCGACGCAGTCAGCAGCAGTCATATATCATATCGTCAGAATTAATGTGTTATGGCAGCAAAAAGATATATTTTTACAGACAATTATGTTTACAAATCATTAACATTCCTTTGATTTCAAAGGTCTCGAGAAAAATGGTCTTTTGAAACTGATGGATACAAAGAATATTCCAGGATTTAAGCATGATGCAGAGAAGAAAAATTATGTATGCTCCAAAGGAACGGGAGCAATCGTTAAGAATTTATTCCAACAGGTTAATACTTCACAAAAATCTGTGTATGCAATATCTATAATATGTAAAATAATATGGTGCCTTCAATACAATTACTAAGTGCTAAGAAACGTTTGTAGATAAAGTAGGTATTTAATCTGATGTTAACTTGCATTATTACAGGGAAATATTGATACTGCTAGTATAACCACCAACACCCGGGTAAAATCTCTTTCCTCGAAGGATTCAGACGGTAAACGTCAAATAGAAGTTGAAGTCGATACAAGTGAAACAAAGGAATCATTTGATCTTGTAATTTCGACAATTCCTGTTCCACAGTTTCTAGAGTCGATTAATTTTTGCCAAAATATTTCGGACAAATTAAGTAAGTTATTTACTACGTACAGATATTATACTACTTAATTGTTCGGGAACCTTATTGTATTGTCTTCATTTTGTAAATTAACAAAAAAGGAAATCTTGCTTCCAAACTTGGCAGTGTGCAATATACATCTCGATATGCTCTTGGACTCTTTTATGACGACCAAATAAAGCTAAAAGAACCGGAACAAGCAATCAATTTTGTTTATGATAAACCTCCGATTCGTTATTGGTCTATGGAAAACTCAAAAAGAGGAATCGGGGCGGAACATTTAACGGAACATGCTGCCATTACCGTTCACACTTCCGTTGAATTTGGAGAGGAACATAAAGATGAAGAAAAGGATTCAGTGAAAGATCTTTTACTCAACAAGACAAACGAGCTAATAAGATCCGTAGAGGGCTATAAACCAAACTTCGTTAAATGCCACAAGTGGAAATATTCCCAGGTTACAACATTTTTGTGTTTATGCCGTGGATGAATTTACGTACAAGACAAATTGCATAAAAGTCTTTGTATAATAATACAACTGTAATAATTCCTTTAAAAATATTTCAGGTAAAAGTTCCCTATTCAGAGTCTCCAGGATATATTGAAGTACTTCGTGAACCACCTCTTATAATATCGGGAGATGGAATGTCTTATTCTGGATTTGAAGGATGCATTTTGTCTGCTCAGGAAACAGTTAATCATTTAAGAGCTTTATTGTTGTGATACTATAAGTATTTTAATAATATACTAAAATAACTTTACAATTAAATGAAAGTATGTACAAATATTTTAGTAAATAAAGAATCCAGATTAGTTTCTTTCCTAAATCATATATACATTATTATATAAAGATTTCCTTTATTACAGCATGATGGTGATTCATAAGGTGTACTAACAATGTATGATTAGTCTTTATACGATGGCAATGATTTAAAGGCTAACAAAATTACAGTAGGCCCTTTTATGTGCATGCTTTTATTGGGGGAAGGGAATTTCATGAAATCACCATCACAGACATACAAGCCTTAAGATCTTGTAGAAAGGATGATACATTGTATTGTATCCTGGTTTTTGCAACATTCTGAAATTGTTCTGATAGAGTGTAGATGATTTGCCAGTTTGTTAGATGCTATTTCTACCAATTTCACTTTTCTTTACATCCGCAGCTATATGAGTGTGATCTATATCTATCAGAATATGGTATTGATATAAATTAGTGTTCAAAAAATCTCAACATGTTGTACAAATTCATTTTTAAAGTTTACAGCATTACAGCTCTTTGGTTACCTTCATCATCAAAAATAGTGTTGCGTCTTGCAGAATTACCAGAATTTTTAAATGCGGATGTTTTAAGTGAATTAAGCAGTGGTTTATTATAATTCTGGCTTTTCCTTTGTTCCTTCATTATTCTGTCAACACTTTCAGAAGCTTCCAAGTAACTAAATTTTCTCTGTTTTTTAGGAAGGTTACTCACTAGAGTACTGTAGGGATTAGTTACTTTATCATCTTCTTGAATAATGAGTTGAACTAAAGTGTCCTCATCGTCTTCATGACCTTATGGTGCAAATAGAATAATTCATGAAAAATAAAGCAAGGATAGAGTATATTGTGTAAATGTAAACAAAAAAGAGGTAAATGATTGTATTTGGTACATTACCGAAACAAGGACAACAAATGTTCAGCACGGAGCTCATAAAGTAAAGATATAAAAAAATGTTTACAAAATGCCTTCTATAACTGTGTCATATACTTTTTTCAAAATCCTAACGAAGCTATGACTAGTACAACCTATAAGACTTTAAAATCGCTACTAAGCAACATTTACTAACTTGCAAAGGTGGTTCATCTTATTCTCTATTGAATTTTAACAGTAATAATGGTACATTATTTTTTCAATCTTTTATCTTTTTCATACACTCAGATTACATTCACAGAATATGTTTAAACTGTTGTCCAACAATAACGTATATGTACAAAAGCATCGAATACACATATTGAAGCATTGCATAAAATGTATTAAGGTAGGTAGTTAGTTAATTTTAATTCCACAATGGGGGACGATCATCCGTGGGGCTTTTGATTCGTTCTATCTGCTGCCATAATGGAATTTTTTCACTCATAGTTTCAACCATGTCCTCCGAATAATTACTTCCTGCAAACACAGAAAGTGACAATTAATTAATGCTCAGTACTTTAACACTTTATTAAAGGGGAATAAAAACCTCGAATAAAAAAGACTTAAAAAATATGGTTCTCAAAAAAAGCATTGTTTATTTTAGCACACGTTTATTAATAGATGAATATTATGTAAAACCTGGAAATGAAAAATTATTGAATCGTATATTATTTCATGTACCTCGACTTTTATCTGTGTAGATTTCGTTTGTTGCTTGCATTTTATCACCGTCTATGTCACTGCTACTTGATTGTCTTAAAATTTCATTTTTGTTTGTTTTATGACCTTCAAATACTTCATCGTCCTCACAATGTACTTTATCAGCAGAACTATGCTTGGTATACTCTACGAATAACAGAGGTTCATCCTCAGCTAGTTTTGGTTTGGGTCCTAAACAATACACATACAAAACAGTTACTTTTAGATTCCTGATAACAAGAAGTGATAATTATTGCAACAGAAAAAATTATAACTCACGAAAGCACGGACAAAACCAGCAGTCAACCCATGACATTTTTGACATGAACTCTAAATATTACATTTAGATTTTATACAACCAAAGCACACCGATTGACAAATAGTATCTATTGAAACTTACAGCAGACACTGTACATAAATTGACATGTGTAACTGGATGGGTTTATACATTACATGAACGAACTCGTATCAAAATCAATGGCTAAATATTATAAACACATATAAATTATTAGTAAATTGTTGTTGTTGGATACACTATGACTGGACGTATACAAAAATTAAGAGATCATTGAAGCATAATAAAGATATTTATGATTTACATCACTTTGAATGGAAAGAGTGGTCTTATTTTAAATCAATTCGGGTGGAGTAGTTGTAAAAATCAAAATGTTTGCAGCATAACTGATGAAAAGGTTCGATGATTTGTGTCACTTGTTCTTTAACTCTTCGTTAATTCCCATCATAAAGCGATCCAGAGCATCATCGTCGTCATCATCATCATAGTCGTTACCTCGTGACGCGCCAAGTGCTTCAGTATTGCATCGATCTGGGTACCTAAATTTGTCCTCCAACTCCATCCCCGCTCCTATGTCGTCAGCAATATCTAAATTCTGAGGTTCTTCAGATTCAAAGTATTTATCCTCTGCATCTTGTTCTAAAGTCTCACCCAAATCGTATTCAGGATTGTCATCCACAGTTGAATAGTCAAAGTCCTTGTCCTTCCCTTCAAGGAAACTGCGGTACATCGTCGTAAAAAATTCTTCCTTGAAGAGTTCCCTTTCTTCATGTTCTATTTCTTCTAATTCTTCATCCGAAAAGTATACATGGTCCGATTTCCTCCTTTTTCTGGAATAGTCCCCATCGGAATCAGAATCACTGTCATCGTCGTATGCAGCATTTTCATAATCTTCAGCATCAATTTGATCCTGCTGATCCTTCCTTCTGTCACTAATAGAACCTTCATTTCTACCCATATGTGCCATCAGCATATCCACCAAAGGTGTTGTATTAGAGCCTGAAGTGCTAGCAGAAGACTGTTGTAAAAACGCAGCTCTTTCAGACTTCGTGTGGTAACGTCCAATAAGTTGTTCATAAAGAATAGGATTTCGTCTTTGCATTTCTTCTTCTGAAAAATAATCAGTCGTATCTACTAATCGCTGAAGTGCTTCAAAACGTCTATTTTTAGCCCGAGTTTTGCGAATGCCTGAATAAGAGTATACAAACAATAATTATGAGCTCTTACGCTTACAAACCACCCATATAATAGATAACAAGTAATTTATAAATGATTTATCAAATACCAGTTCCCAAGCTGTGCTCTAATTCCAACAAGTGAAAATTGATATCATAATTTCCTCTTCGAATACTTTCAAAGCATTTTAAATGACTTATTAGAATATACTGTCCAAAACGTGCCAAGAAGAGAGCTGGATTAGATTCTAAAATATGCTTCAATTTCTCGTACTTTTCTTCAATTGTGAGATCTTTTTCATTCCTTTGCTGGCTCTTGACTCGAACACTTTCATTTCTGGACAGATGATCCAGCATTTCCAGATGGAGCGATGTCAGTTCTAAAATAAAATGAAACAATTTGCAATTACTAATCTTAAAAATAAACATAATTTATGTCAAAATATTATTTCGCCCAGCTAAAAATCGCTGTACTTAACATTATCTACACTCTACACTGGTATGTGCCGCAGTTTATTTTATTGTCAAATAAAACCAGAACCATTGCAAATTCTCAACTAACCTATAGCAGTAATTATAAATATTTTACCATGTATTTTTGCAGTGGCAGTCTCAGAATTATGGCCATGGTTAGATTTGGAAGAAGCAGATGTAAAAGTCTGCTCTCCCGAAAGGAAGTTCATTATGGATATTATTTTTACAAGTTTTACAGTCTACAATGACTGTACAGGTGACAAGAGTGAAATTGCGAAAAATGAAATACAAAAGTTCCAGTAAAGTAAGTGAATGTGGAAACTGGAAATGGTGAAAGCTTTAGTTTTTACATTTCTTCACACTTTTTGCACTCTCACCTGTGCGAAAAGTGTAAGCAGAATCAGATTAGATACAGCCAGAGCCAGCCACTAATCAATCACGATCTAGAAAAGACCACAACTACAACAACGTATGGAATTAATTGCGTATATACATCCCGCGTACTTTCCCATCTTGTGTGCGCGCAAACTTTAATAACTCGTCTGGAGACTGGCGGTGTTCTCATCCGGGTGGAAATTGGAAACTCACTTCTTCCAGAACCAGAAGAATCCGATTCGGATTTATTATTGTTAGTGTTTGTTCGTAATAAAAGCCCATTTTAATAAAGTGTCTAGATTTTGGACACGACATCACAAGGATTCTTTTTGAGGACACACTTTTTCAGAATGGCGGAAGAACAAGTTGTTCCTACTACAGACACAGAGACTACGGACGAAGATACTACGCAATATAAAAGTGACAACAACTTCGTAGAAACGGTAAGACATTTAATGACAGGTTGTTAAAAGAATCCTATTAATTAATTGTTTTTAGATACTAATTAAGGATTGCTTTGTTATCCGCAGTTGTCAGACCAGGATCTTGCACATGAAGAAGAAATATTACGTAATCCATTTTCGGTGAAACACTGGATTCGGTATATTGAACATCTTCGGGCTGATAAACAGAACAGAAAGGATCCTAGACGGCTTAATCTTGTATATGAAAGGGCTCTAAAGCAACTTCCTGGATCGTATAAAATTTGGCATGCATACCTCATATTTAGAAAAAGCCAAGTGTCTAGTAAGAGTCCTAGAGATCCTGCAGTACAGGTGAAGCTAAAACAATATTTTTGCCGGTGTATTCCAGTTTTTTGGCTTTTACTTTTATTAATTAATATTTGGTTTTGTTTACAGGAGTTGTTTGCCACCTTTGAAAGGTCGTTAGTGTTTATGAATAAAATGCCAAGGATTTGGATTGAGTTTTGTGACTTTGCTGTGAAAACGGGAAGGGTTACACAAACAAGAAGAATATTTGACAGAGCTTTGAGGTCTCTGCCTATAACACAACATAATAGAGTATGGCCCATGTACATTAACTTTGTTACGAAAAAGCACCACTTGCCAGAGACAGCTATTCGTGTGTACAAACGATATTTAAAGGTTTGTCGTAATTTTAATAATTCGTTAATATCCAATGCTTTACTTGAGTAAATAAGCAATGTTATTACCGAAAATTATTTTTTAAATAGCTGTGTCCTGAAAATGCTGAAGAATTTGTTGAATATTTACTTTCTGTTGGACAAATGGATGAAGCTGCTGTGAGATTAGCTGAACTGGTCAATAATGACAATTTTTCTTCAAGAAAGGTATCCAATTGATTTTGAATAATTTTTAACGCAAAAGTAATCATAAACAAAAACTTACAAACGAGAAAGCTATAACCCGATGTTCCGTAATACGAAAGGAAGATCAATATTAAAAACATTATTTCAACTTTTCCAATAATTTCCAGTTATTTTATTTACTTGTAGATTAAATAAATAAAATACTGTTGAGCAAATACTAGGTCATTTGGTTTGTGTTTTAAAGATAAATAATTTTATTTTAATGTATAATATATGGAAAGGGAAACTAAGTGAAAGCTTCTTTATACATGGTTAGTTTCCGACTTTCTCTGGTTTCTGGTATTCAGAGAAAGTTTAATAGAAAGGTTTTTATGTTATAAAACTTGACACTAATTGTTGTAATGTGATTTAAATTGCAGGGAAAGTCCAATTATATGCTGTGGGCAGAGTTATGTTCCCTAATTTCAAAAAATCCAAAAGAAATAAAATCTTTGGATGTCGATGCGATCATGAGGAGTGCTTTAAGACGTTATACAGACCAAATTGGAGCCTTATGGACTAGTTTAGCAGATTATTACGTTCGTTCTGGACTCTTTGAACGAGTATGTTTGTATTATAACTTGATAAATGTATTTTTAAGTAATATAATTATTGTTGGTTTCAGCAGTAGGTATATTATTTCTAAATTCTTGCAGGCTCGTGATATTTATGAAGAGGGAATAAGAAGTGTTACTACTGTTCGAGATTTTTCCCAAATATTTGATGCATATGCTCAGTTTGAAGAAGTTTCGCTGACAAAGCTTATGGAATCTGACGATGCAGACGATATGGTGGTTGAAATAAGACTAGCTCGTCTTGAAAATATGATGGAACGGAGACCTTTATTATTAAATTCTGTGCTGTTACGTCAAAATCCTCATAATGTTAATGAATGGTTAAAACGTGTCGAATTACTAAAAGATAAACCTAAAGAGGTAACTTTATTAATTATGTATTGAAATCAGTCTAACTTTAACTAATTGAAGTTGTATGTGACGATAATGTTAACTTTGTGGGATATAGGTGATAGCTGCTTTTACCGAAGGAGTCCAAACCGTAAATCCCAAACAGGCTGTTGGAAAGCTGAATGCATTGTGGGTTTCGTTCGCCAAGTTTTATGAAGACGCTGGGCAAGTTGAAGATGCTCGAATTATTTTTGAGAAAGGAACGCAAATTCAATATATGAAAGTAGATGATTTAGCTCATGTGTGGTGTGAATGGGCTGAAATGGAATTAAGGAATAAGTAAGTTTTTAAGTTTTGTAGTTACATTATGATCTTTTCATTTAAACTGTAAAATGTATAATATTATTCGTTTGTGTAATTAACCAAAAAAATAATTTATCATAGAAATCACAAGGAAGCTCTTCGATTGATGTATACTTCAACAACACCTCCGGTAGGACCGCGTGCTGCCTATTCCGACGATTCTGCAACTGTACAGTCACGTTTATACAAAAATCTGAAGTTGTGGTCGTTTTACGCAGATTTAGAAGAATCATTTGGCACATTTAAAACGTGTAAATCGGTATATGACAGAATCATTGATCTTAAGATTGCTACCCCTCAAATAATTATGAATTACGGACTGTTCCTAGAAGAAAATCAATATTTCGAAGAAGCATTTAAAGCTTATGAAAAAGGGATTTCATTGTTCAAGTGGCCACATGTATATGACTTATGGAACACATATTTATCAAAGTTTCTTGAACGATACGGGGGAGAAAAAATCGAAAGAGCTAGAGACTTATTTGAGCAATGTTTAGATAGTGTTCCACCCCAATTTGCCAAGAACTTTTATCTGCTTTACGCCAAACTGGAAGAAAAGCATGGCGGTGCAAGAAGGGCTATGAATATTTACGAAAAGGCCACCAAGGCTGTGGAAAAGAAAGATCAGTATCAGGTTAGATTCAGATGTTTAACAACTTAATCTATCAGATCACAACTTTAAAAGGTTTATTGGATCTGAATGTGTTGGTATCAAATGTTTAAATATTTTGTTGTTTTATATTTCATTCACAGATGTTCAATATCTACATACAAAAAGCAGCTTCCTTATACGGTGTTACGAAGACTAGGCCTATATTTGAAGCTGCCATGGAGTCTTTACCGGACTCAGATGCTAGACAGATGGGCATGAGATTTTCTGAATTGGAGACAAAGCTGGGAGAGATTGACAGGGCTAGAGCAATATATGCTCACACATCACAAATTTGTGATCCGAGGGTTAGATACTTTGTTTTTTCTTTTGCATTTTTATACTTGTTTAGTGTTTACATTACTTTGGGGATTGCAGAATCTCCTTATGATGTTCATAGTACTGTTACTATTACCTCAGTTTTGTTGTTACTTGTACATACAATGTTATGTTAAGACAAAATGATACAAAGTTAAACGATTAGACTATTTCAGTTTTATACTCACCAACTCACCGTCAGATACTGCCATTGAAGGTTGGTTACAATTTACAATGTGGTTATTACCATAAGTCTGTAAAATAATTACATTATTAGATTTTTACAATTAATTATTAGTTAGATAATAATGACTCCGCAATTTTGTATTTATTTAAAAACTAAGCTAAGAATTCAGCTCAACTTTTCTTTGTCATTAACCCAATGAAATTAATGACTGAAAACTTTATTGAATATCTGTATATATCTAGTTTTTGACATTTAATGACAACTATATTATTGATTACAAAGATTGGATGTTTTAGGTTTGTAACGAGATGAATTTTGTTTAAAAAAGAGCTACACTTCCTTTGTGTATATTGTTCTTATTAACCATGTTTTGATTGTCTAATTGACTTTATTTCTAGGTATCATCTGATTTTTGGGCTGCGTGGAAAGATTTTGAAGTACGACATGGAAATGAAGATACCATCAGAGAAATGCTTCGTGTGAAGAGGTCAGTGCAGGCTATGTACAACACTCAATTTACAGCACACCTGATTTCTCAACAAACCCAACAGTCAATCGGAAGTGGAACAGGAGCTGAAGCAGCTTCATCTAGCCAGGCTTCAATTGCCACACAGCCACCTGCGGATGACTTCCAGGAGCCACCACCTATTAAAAGACCTGATCAAGTTGCTTTCGTGCGTGGGGACACACTTCTTCAACCCCAGAATGTTGTCACTGAAACGGCTAATCCTGATGAAATTGAATTAGACGAAGACGAAGATGATGACAATGCTGAAAATGGTAATAATTTTCCCATACAACACTGCCTTTATACTTCTAAGAGTGCTCTTTTACACATAACGTGATAAAATTATTATTAGAAATCGACAAACTATCTAGTTTGTCGATTTACGATAATGCTATATGTTAGCAGAAATCCCTATACCTTTGCTAACACTAAAGCTTTTGGCAATATCAAGAGTCAATAACAAGATTGACAATAATAATTATGTTATAGTCATGTGTCAATACCTGACACCTATATATTTCATTGATTTTGCTAGGATTTTGTAGCAATGTGTCTTAGAATAGGAACATGCAATTCGTGTGGTTATTTTAAGAGTATTCGTTTGAGTTTAAGAATGGAATAATGGCGAACATAAGCCACCCAACCAAAGGCTAAATATTTGTTCGTTGTTCCTACGTGACGTGTAGAATGAGTAGAATTTGTTTGTGCAGATTTCTTCAAGCAAAGCAAGATGTAATGTAATGTACATTAGAAAG